>JAULBM010287274.1:0-26614 GCA_032357055.1 Geukensia granosissima | reverse complement strand
TTATGCATATTGTGAAATGCATATACTGTTTAAAAAAATAAATCAAACGTTTTTTTTTTTTTCTTTCATGCTTTCAGCTTTTGTAAAATGCTTTCTTCTGAATATACCAGAATTAACATTTCAATACCCTCGCAAACGAAAATCAAGGGGTCAAAGGAATCACTCTATCTGCCTGTCTGTCTGTCCGTCTGTTTGTGAAGATTCCTTTCGGGCTTGACATGTTTTTGTTCGTCAACATTGACATACCATAATTAGCAAATGCTTTACTTATCCTGTTCAAAACTCACTGGAACAGTGTTTCTGTCTGTATGATGATGGATTTTTTCAGAGTGAGTCTTCAATTACAACATTTAAACCAATAGATTGTAAAAATTTAGATAGCACTTGAATTATTAAAAAAATTAACTTGTTGGAATTTGTTCATCGCATGAATTTTTTGTTTTCTATAGGATCACAACAAATTGCTTCAAAGCCTAAACAGTGAACAATTCTAAATGGCATCTTCATCTTAATTCTATAGGCTCCATAAGTACGTCATTGGGCATCGCCCCTATACACAAAGTAAATATGAAAAATGCACTTACTTGCTGTTTCTTTTCCTATATTTGTTGCCAGAGAATCTAAAATCATCTCGTCATTATCAAACTTAAAGTACTGCTGCTTTAGTCTTGTTTCTCTTTGTGCAAGTATTCCATAATGAATGCCATCTGCTGCTATGTGACAATAACGCTCCACTATATTGGTTTGACCTGCCGGGTCATACAGTAGATTGACCTTATGCCAACTGAACTTACGAAATAAAACAAAAAGGAAATTAATGAGCGAGTTCATATTAGATCCAACACGGGTCATTAAATTAAACATATTCTTTTTACTGGCAAAATCACGGGCCATAGCACCAGGTGTTACCATAGCAATATTCCAGTACCGTATCTGCCTTCCCACAGGCGCGGCGGCGTAATCACAGCACGGTCCGAAAAATACATCCACTTCCTTTTTCACATAAAAATTTATCGCTTCATTTATTCCATCTGCAACACTGCATTTTGAATCAGCGAAATGAATGGTAATATTTCTATCCGTGATTAGTTTTAACTCCCCAATAACTTTTTCTACGGCAATTTCCATTGCAGGCTCTATTCTATTAATGGAAAACAAGCGCGAATTATCTCGAGGCACTAACGTTCCAATTGTAATGGGCCTAATCATTTTGGCACACACAAATAAACATTGTGCCACTATAATTAAAAGTGCACTAATAAGATCCATTTCGGAAAATATATTTGAACTTCGGTTTGATCACCTAAACTGGTCCTAAAAATGGGGAAACACTATTTGTATATCTATGAAAATTATTGATTGCAGCAATTCAAACAAAAAACGAAAGCATCTTTTCAGATTTTTCCTGATTTGGGTTTATTTGGTAATCCTAATATATATCAAATATTTAGCGAATCATCCAATGGTTCTGAAAATCAAACTGTGTTTCCATGTTTCCTTGTATAGATCACTATTATATGAAACTAAATACATGTAATCCTTATCCTATTCTGATGTGTTTTTTTTTTATCAATAAAACGTTTTAAATCACCTAATATGTTATTTACCATTGGTAAAAGGTTTATATTCTTAACTTTCTTTCCATGTGTTTTTTTACTAAATCAATTGGTTTTTTACCTTTTATACACCAATTTCTTACGTAAATGTTCTGGTTTGGAACATTCCTTGTGAAAATATGATGTTGTTGAAGATATATCCGAAATTGATACTTTAAACGAAATCTTGTCAAATCCACAAAATTATATACAGAATTTTAGCATAAATCCACATTCTAAGTAAATCTAATCCATATCATTTGCCATGGCATGTTATCCTCCATATAAATCCAAAAGGAAACAACATATATAATCTTGAAAAAATAACTCCAAACACTCACAAATCTGGTCATGCAGAACTGTTTAAATCCAAAAGATAGATAATCCCTATTCAGTCGTCAATAAGCATAGTAACTTATCTTTATATGATATATATTCAATATAGACTAGGGTATGTATATAAACGTGAAATATTCCTTCCGGTAAATTGGACAATTTGTAATATTGCATTCAAGCTCCGCTTTAAGGGATATTTTCCAATGTTATTCTATGAATAATTATTTATGTTTATTCCGCCTGCAGTGTAATCGTACGTATGCTAAATTAGATCCTGCAAAAGGGAAAAGATGTATCTATTAGAAATATATATGATATGAATTCATACAAATACAGGCTTATTGGAAATGAGATGACGGTTTGGCGATGCTTTATATAAGTCTATACAAGTGCTGAATAAAACTAATAAAGAACACAAAGTCAATTATTTGTAAATTTAGCTGATTTCTTGTCATGTGTGAAAACTCAACAAGTTCTACTCTCATATTATCATCTGTATTTTGTTTGACATACATTAGAGTAGCAATGAATGGTCATTTGTACAGGATACCCTATCTTAAGTACAGTGGTTTTTGGTAAAGTCACTACTCTTTTTTTGTTTATTTTTAAACCGTGTGCTGATTTTATTTCCTTTGTTCCAAATATCCACATGTAAAACACTTAACTCAAATTGTACAGTCAGATTTAATTTTCTCTTACAGCTGTAAAAATCGTAATCTTCAAAATCTACAACATATACTTGTTTATTTAAGAGAAACGAAATGGAATAATATGGAATTTATGCAAGAAAAACACAATCCACATCTTTTCTTGATTTTGCACTGCATATATTCACGTTCAGCTGTTGTTTCCGTGGGACACGCAACAATCTTCTTAAAAATAGTGCCTTGCATTCACTTTCTTATCAATTAGATTTTTTTATCATGCCCACATTTCAGTGTGTGAGAAGCGCTTTTTTTGGATTAACATTCAACAGTTGCGCTCGGGACTAAATATTGGAAAACAGGGAATTAACTGCAGGCTGCAAAAGACAGGACATCACTGGCGTATTATATAGAAATTTGAAGTTATACTGATGGGATCATGTAATTTGATACAGAGTAAAAATATAAGAACTAACAATGTCGAGAAGATTAAACTTTATCTTTTCAACATACAATCCAGTAACCAAAAATTGAATAAGAGCACACAACTCAAGCATATACTTTTACATATTAAAGTAACCTCAGATAAAACTTCCGTTAAATTTCTTACAGGATTTTAAAATTGTATAAGTATCTATATAAGTTTGAGGCATCTATCTGTTCGCGAGGAACCTGTCTTGAATTGACTCTAAATGTTGACTTTTATCTGCTTACAAATGAAATCCAGAATTTAGAAAACAAAAATGAAACGATAGGCAAACATAGAACACACAAAACTATACTGAAAGTTAAAGCTGGAGTAACAAAAATCAGGGCGAGTTCAGATACTCAACCTGTGCTCTGGAAGGGTAAGCAACTCCTGCTTCTGACTTACATTAAAATGTTTGGAAAATTTGGGATTAATTCGCGTCAGCATGTTTATTATTAAGGATGAGCAAATCTGTTCACGCTAAAAAAGGTTGTAAGTAGCATTAAGAGCGAAAACATAGTTGTGTCATCTTATTAGATATTGAACTGGATAAATTTTATAGCATTTTTCTATAGTAAGTTCTTACTTAATAAATTCTTAAGCTAATTAAACCTTGCTAAATAATTGTATGATCAAATTGTTAGTATCTGTGATAGTGAAAAAAATGCAGATGACCAATGACAAATAAATGTGTTGAATTCAAAAATGCCATATGTTTTATGTATAGTTTCACATTTTGGTCATTGTTGAAGGCCTCACTGGGACATGTAGAAGTTTCAATTCTACTGTTATTCGGTGGCTGGCTCTGTCAGGGATAATCATCCCACATCTCCTATTTTATATCTACATTTCAAGGAATAACTTCTCATCAGTAGCATTAAAAGTCCGAGATCCAGATATTGTATAAAAAGGACTCAAATCGAAACAAATCTATTATGTAAATGACCTAGATATGATTATTCCCTGAGAAATAAAAACACAATAGGTAAACTTTTATTAATATTGAAACATAAAATTAAAATTTTTAAAGTAAGATGTCAAATTACATGGAAATGATTATAGCTTATAGATCTATCAAGTTCCGTTGGATCTCATTATCCTATCAACATACAGTTTTGTAGAAAGTTTGTACCCTGTGGTTACAATTCATAGTTTTTATTTTGCTTTACACACTTCGGTGAAGTTTCTTTTCTGTTAGAAGTATGCACTTAATGGCTTAATAATTAGATTACCCACGTCAATACCCTTACCTTTAAACTTAGTCGTTCTGATATTATATTATTCATATCATTAAAACTTCAAAAGATTACTGTACTACCCCCGGGTATGAAATTGCATCAAAGGTAATGATACGAAAGGATAGGAAGAAATCCAGTTACACATAACAGTGATAAAGTTCGGTTTGCAAAATTACTTCCATAGTAATTATAACAGCATTAATCTTCGAATGGCAGTTTTGTTGTGTTTTATCTGAAATTTTGCCGGAACTCTTGACTTTCAAGCGCTGATGTTGATGTGAGACAAATATTTATATAATCTAATTTGAATATAGATTGGGCATAAATATTGTTTTATCCTGCTTCTATTGTGATGTTTTAAGCATAAATATGTCACTTTCAAAGTTTAAGAAAGTTCAACATCCTGGTAATATAACGGAATATCCGTAGAGACGTTATATCCAGTCAAACAAAAATGCTGCTTTAAGGCGAGGAAAACGCATTTGACACCTATCCATTTAACGATTACTTTTTTTTATAATAATTATTTTTAAAAATAAAATTATTAGACAAATTTTTATTTTTTAATTTAGGGCTCGTCATAATTATGAATACAAAATCCCCATGTGAGAGACCAAGAGTACATAGTTCAGCACACCAAAACAAATTTGAAACGAACTTAAAAACAAAAGGAACGAATGCTTCGAAATCGCGAACTGCTGCACAAAACAGAAGTGGGGTCATGTGCTGTAGGTCATGAAATAATCAATTACTTCCTTTCTTTCCATTTGTCGGTTTTCAATTTACAATTTGTTTACAGCGAGAAATTATAGTTGAATGTTTTCAGATTACAAATTCAGTCTACAAACGCATGCGTCAAATACGGCATGACAACGAATTCTTACTTTGAAGACTATCTGATGGCAAATCTAGTCTTTGATTTCTACATGTTTACAAATTCATACTTGAATGAATAACAGCCCAATTACAATTTAATACCTTGATAGCGGTTTTTACATATTTGCTGGCGGTATGTTGACAATATCACATTTTGATCGATCAATTAAAAGCTCAACGTCCAACGACAAATATTTCATGCATATTCATGATGAGGGCATATTAATGATAAATGAACCCTGCTTTGTGCTTGACCGACATGCTGAGCCGGATTTTAGACGTGCTAGCTCACGAAAAAAACCGTCAGCAGGAAGACATGAGACTTTACATAGATACATTAGACTGACTCTGGGTCGACAAGTCTGTGCTTAGCGGAGAAGCAGCAAATACAAATTTTTAATGTCGTTGGTGTGACCCGGCCGGGAATCAAACCAACTACCTTCCGCACTCGAGACGAGCAAGCTTACCATTACATCAGCAAGGCGGTTTTCACATTTTGAAAACAGGAAGATTATGTCATAATTTGATGACGGTATGGGTTGTAAGGGTTATAAATATATAATTTAATTACGAATGATAATAATTTCATAATTTGATGAAGAAGTGATTTCAAATTTATACTTTCATTACGGCATGAGTACCATTTTGTATTTGATGTCAAAGTGAATACAAATTCCTGTGTAGTAAATAAAATTTGTTGCAAACATGTTCAGTGTATGAAAATCTTAAAACAATAATTAGTATTCAGATGTTGTTAATCATCATTAAAGCCGCTGGTTTCCTCCTTTGACCTCTACACTTTTATAAAAAGTCCATCGGACATTATCTGTTTGCTATTGAAATCTTCAAACTTTGCATAAATCCCTATGAAATGCTCTTTATTACTACAAAAATCAATTTTAAAAATGATTTAGACATTAAACTTATGACTTTTCTTGGATATGTTTTTAGATTATTCGTGCTTGCACCAGCTGTCGTCTCTTCTAATTACGTAAAATTTAGTCATATATAACCAACTGTATGCTAAACATGCTGTTAATCGTTTCATAGTCTGATATTTCATAATGAAATTAGCAATGTGGCATAGCCTCCAACATTTTAGAAGGGTTTCTAAAATATAAAAATACGTTTTAAGGACATAGTTTAATCTCACCATATTCCGTGGCTGTGCTAACCGAAATTGTTATCGTGCTAAAAAAATTGACCACTTTTGTTATCTTTTTAAATTGATACGTCTCCTCTTTTCTATAGGAATTCGTGGAGTACAAACCTCTATCCTTTATTTCCTTTTTATCTTATAGTTTATGTCAAATTAATCATGCCTCTTTGGACTATGCACTTTTTATCTCTGGCATGGGAATTCTACGCTGCACTGTTTTAAAATAAGGAACTTAGCCAGCTCTTAAAGTTTTTAAGATTGCAAATTACATTATCACCTTGTTTACTTTATGTCTTTAAGTTGTTTCGAATTTGTCATGTCTATTTGCAACCTCCACACAGGGACACAAGCTCACAAGCTCGACAATGTTTGCTTGCCATTAACGTTTTCCATTTACTGCAGAGTACAAATGAGACGTCATTTTTGTATAAATTGAGAACTTTTTTTGTTCCCGAAATGACGCCATATAGCAACTGTAACTTCATATTACTTAGATATGTTTCATGAAGCTACAATTGCCGGTCAAAATACAAAGATAAATAATTTCTAATAGTTTGCCTTTAAAGTTTTAAAAATAATATCATAAATATTCATCCGTTTGCGCATTGATAATGACAAAATTATTGTCATTGTGAAAGGGCTGAATTTAAATAATTATCCCGGAGTCTGAAAACGGAGCGAATATGACCCTGAAACGGAGGATGGTCTCTTTGGACTTTGCACTTTTGATCTCTCGCATGAGTATTCTACATTGCACTTTTTCATTTATAAAGGATCTCAACTCTTGTTGAAGTTGTATTTTTCACCTCATTTTGCAAATTTAGGTAAATTATTAAAATGGAGAATAATCATTTCACCTTGATATTAACAGTTTAACCCCAGTCTCAATATTGTCAGTTGCACACATTTTTTGAAGATGAAAAATTATTACCTGAGATGTTAAATTATTTTTATAAGGATTTATATGCTTTATATGAATGTCTGTCTCATTGACATTAATAACCTTATCTTGGTTATTCGCATAATTTTGCAACGATTGCAACGAGGTATATGTACCTATTTTAATGAACAATAAGTCTCCGGGTATTCGACCAATCCGGTAGTTAGAACTTCGCTGTTTCCCTGATATCAAGTTTGATTAGTAAAAAAATATATAATTTAATTTACTGGTTAACGTTAAATACATAAAAATTTGATTAAAAATACAAAGTAACCAAGTTAAAGAAATATGAAAAATTTAGGTATGCTTTTCGTACATTTCAAGGAATAACCTCTCATCAGAAGCATTAGAACCGAAACATAGGAAGTCAAACATTCGAATATAGCAAAAGAAGCACTCAAATCCAAATACATCGAAATGGGAAGCTAAATCCGACGGCAGGGACCACTACTAAATATCTTACTTTTCAAGGCCTTTCCGTTTTTTCAGTGTTTCAGAATTTTAACAAATGCAGCAAATTTTTGTAAACATTGTTAGATAAATTTCATGCCAGACAAGTCTGACAACTGGGCTGGTGAATACCCGCGGGGACCAATGTTCCACCAGCAGAGGTGTTGACCCAGTGGTTTCAAAATACAAAATTACCAATGTTAAAGAATTATGGAAAATTTATTTATGCTATATGTACATTTCAAGGAGTAATCTCTCATCAGGAGCATTAGAAACCGAAACATAGGAAGTCATACATTCAAATATAGCGAAAGAATCACTCAAATCCACACAAATCGAAATGGGGGGCTAAATCCGACGGCAGGGACCACTACTAAGTGCGTAACTTTTAAAGGCCTTTCCGTATTTTCAGTGTTTCAGAAATTTTACAAATGCAGCGAATTTCTGTAAAACATTGTTAATAAAACTTAGATAATAAAATAAGCACACAGAAATCGATATGTTAGAATGTAGGCAAGAGCATGGTCAAACAAAACGAAAAGGAAATACAAGCATCATTTCACATAAAACGAAAAACTAGTTTTGAAGCAGATCTTTCACAAAAGTTAACTTCAAAAAGTTTGCTGGTTTTAGATATTCAAGGATGAATTTAACTGTTTTTATTGTTGTCAGTTTTTCTGATGTTATTTGTTCCTCTTTTCTTAGCCATGATTTTGTCTGTTTTGTGTCTTACGACGTTTGTGTTCCCCTACCGAATTATCGAATTCCTTTCATGAAATTGATATGGAGCTGAGTTTTCAAGATACAGTTTTCGTTTTCTTTGTGTCAATTTAATAAAAAAAAAAACTCCATGTATGCCTTATTTCCATTTTATTTTCGCTGGAATTGGAATCCGTTTTCGAATGCTCAACAGAATAAAACCTTTTATTTGTGGTTACCATTTATTTGTCCGGGAATTACTACCAAGTAATTCGTAAAAAAAGAAAAGATATAAAGTAAATATCAAAGTTATTGCATACAATCTCCATGATATCCCGTAGAAGCGGCCAAAGTATCCCCATATCTTCAGAAAGTCTTTAATGGCGTTATTTGGTATTCTGACCTTTTATATAAGACTGGCTAAATAATATAAATATATCTGCATGAAATTAAGATATGAGCATATCATCAAATGACTATGTATAACTTTGTTAAAATATTTGAGGATGTACTTTAAGAAAATAAAATGCAAATGCAATGCAAAACTATATCCGCAGTAACAGAAGTCAATAAGGAACAACACCTTTTTCCTTACAAAAAAATTATGAAGAAACATTAAAGAAGATTGCCTTCCACTTGTTGATAAAGCTAACTATATTTAACTATTATAGTACACCTTTTATCTATTTTTAAAAATGTTAATGTTAAATTTTTGTTAAGTTAATACATGTTAAGGTTAACTGAAAAAATGCTTAAACGTGGATTTAGTGCATAAAATGAAGGCTTTACTAGCAAAATACAAAATTACCAATGTTAAATAAATATGGAAAGCAAGCGACGCTTCATATAATTATGAATTAAAATGATAAGTTCTTATCATCGTAGTATTATCATCTTTAATTGACAGTTTTGATATCAGTATTTAGTTTGTTCTTGTTATGTCTTGGTTCATAAGGTTTCTGTAAACAACTGCGTAAAGGATGCTAAAATTAAAAAAAGAATGCACCTGTTTGCTTCACTAATTGTATCTTCAACTAAATGACAGATTAGAACGTTCAATGGAGTGTTGCAAAACTATTTGTCAATCAATATATTAGATAAATGGAGATGTTCAGAATATAATAATGTGTTTACGTTTAAATGACGTAAGTTCACGGAAAATAAAACCAACAATGCAAGTGATAAACAAATTGGTATAAATACGCAAATATCATTTAAGTTAGAAATGTACTTGCATCTCATACTTCGAAAAGAAGTAACGCATGGTAAAGCTTATCGTTCCTTTGTAAAACTTGTTGTGGCTAGTAGCAAGCGAATAATGTTCGGAAAGCATTCTGCTAGGATTGTTTGTGAACAAACCGAAAGGATTTCGAAAATTCACCATATACTATCAACTTGGATTTTGAAACCACTGGGTTAAATAATATGTTATGCATTTGTTTCAATACTAAAGCACACAGAAAATACGAATATGCTTTGAAACCTGTTTCACCTAGGAGTTGTCTTTATCGTTGAATTTGGCTTCCTTTTTAAATTTGTTTGGATTTTTGTACTTAATTTGCAATGTATGAATCTCAGGCCTTCTGTGTTTTGGTTCAAATACTACTGATGAAACGTATAAAAGCATATCCAAAATCACCATATTTATTCAACATTTGTAAACCTGTACTTCGAAAAGGTCAAATATGGAAGATTTATTTCTTTGTTTCTTCTTTTATTGATAAATTATCAAAGATTACCTCATTATAAATTCTGTGCCAACATCATTCATGACAAAATAAGCAAACTAATTTTGGTATAAAATATCATTGAAAATTGATTCCCTGAGGAGCTGGAGATCATAATAGTGATTATAAAACATGTAGAATTAAGATAGAAATAAAAAAGAAGATTTTCAAATGTTTGCATTTAATATCAAGAAGATATCTCTACTTTATTAGGCTTAATTTAATTGAATTGCTGATGATGCAAGTGCAGAACCGTGATTTAAAAAATTAAAGTCTTGCCCTGAAGTTATACCTTTAAAAATATATGGGCTAATATTTTTAGCCTTTGAAGAAATATGAATGACATAACATTTTAACATAAACTGTATTAGAACAAAGCCTGCAAACCACACATACAAGGCCAGTTATTTATATGACCTGTGTCTAAGTAGCAAAATCTTTTAAGATCGGAAAGTCTTTATAAACCTCTCTAAAATACAAAGGTGAATCCCAATCCATAAAATATGTAATTTGTTAAAACATAAACTTATAATCCCGAAAAAGTATGTTTTCACACTTTTCCGGTTCAAAGGTAAATGCTTGTTTAATCTGTTCATCTCGCAAAGTACTTTGGAATATAAGAACGTACTTGTGACTAAAAGAAAGCATGAAGTTAACCAAAATCCAGGACGACGCTAATGAGGTGACCTAAAACGATGTCAAACTCAACTGAAAACGTTAAAGTGGTACTTACCTGAATGAATTTGGCCGATAAGATCCAGATTATGTAACACATGCCCCTAATATATTTTATAACTAACATTAATTGAAGATTAATAGATATAAATCTAAAGCGAACATCATTATCTTCGGTAGTTTGAAGGGATCACTAACAATACATGACTACCTGAACAGTGCTTATAACAACAGCGCATGATGGTTGTAAACTTTAATTGTACAAACCTGTGTTTGTGCATGAAATGCGAGGATGAGTCAACATCACAAACACTTTTGTCCTTAATTCTACAGGACACAGACATTAAAACTTTATTTTAATAGTTGAACAGATCCATGGAACAATAAGCGTATTTCCTATTTAAAAGCTTTTTTTCTATATATCATGTTTTATTTGGAATATATTATTATACATGGACTGTTAAATAGCATAACAAGACAAAAATATGTATTGCCTTCGCTGAGGTTGATAGATAATCACTGTGTACCAATTGTCTAAGGTCATCACCACTGCCAAAATAGTGCACAGTTAATTCTTAAAACGATGGCGCCACATTAGTTCTGGCGTGTCACAAATTTGAAGTTATGAAAAAATGCACCAAGTTATGTGACGTGATAGTAAGAAAACCATTGGTTCAGCTGCATTTAAAGGAAGGTCACATGACGTATGAGAGTATCTGTCCACTGATACCGAAGGACACCGTTTTAAATATCCGTTCACTAAATGTCATAAATTTTCAAAAATCTTTCGTTGATACCAATTTTCGTGGTTTAGAAAATATTGATCAGTTCCTTGTTAGCTGAATTCGTGGTTTACATTCCTCAAAGTAAAATACAATAGAAAACTGCAATACGAAATCCACGTAATTTTTTTGCTCACAAACATAAGTACTCTCAAACTATCTTGTAATCTTACATGTTGCTGAACAGGATTGATTTTCATTCCTATATGTGTATATATATATCACTCAAATTATTTCCAGTATTCCCTACTAGATGCAGCAAATTCAAATCTTTTCTTTGTAATCTTAATATAGTATTTCGTTTTTTTTTATTTCTAAATTAATATATAGATTAAAATATTAAAACATCATGACAACCATGTTATAAACGGAACAATGCAATACACTTGCAGATTGGTGATTCATTTTTAAATATTATACGCTGGATAAACAGTACATTTCTATTCTGGTTTAAGAAATTAATACTGCATGTGATATTAAATCCGTCATCCGAACAGGAATATTCTATAAATATTTTTTTAACATTTCAATTACCTATATCCTTTTGAGTCAAATCGTTTTTATGCACATTTTATAATCGTTCGCAGCATTGATTAGCATCTAATTACATTGTAGTTTTTTAATTTGAATTATTTTATTGTCGTCATCTCAATTTCACATTTGGGCCATCACAATATAAATTTTATAAATATCAAAAATATTATTTGCAAATAACTTATTGTGTATAATCATATTTCAATAGATATTACAAATGAATATTGATAAAGATATAATTCCTTTACTCAAATGATTAAATATGGCATTTAGACCAAAAGTTATTTAAAGTCGTTAAATACCGCAAATCAAATTACTAGAACATGTTGCAATACAGCAGTTCAAAAATTATAAAATAATTGAGACTCCTGCTCGTTCGAAAAATAAAAGTTGTTTAAAAATTTTATGATGGCTTTAAAGACCTTAAATATTGTTGCAGAAACAACAGAAAAAAATCATTGGACAGAGTGTACGTTTTTCACATACATGAATTTGAAAAATTAGTACAAAAGGCTGCGTAGGTTTTGTTTTAGTAGGTTCTGTCTGGACCAAAGAAGAAATAACAACAATTGCATCAATTGTTTCAAATAACATTTTATGCTGTGTTGAACTTATGAACAAATATGCGCTATAGGCTTATTAATAATATTAATGCTTAGAAACGGAAATTTCCGGAGGGGAATCGAGAAAAAGGGTAAAATATTAGCAGCGAAAAACCTAAAACCAAATATGAAACTAACGGATTAACCAATAAAACAGCAGCTTACTGATTAAAACTTCAACATATTATTTTAAAACCCTTAGTGATATGACGAAAAGATTTCACAAAATTCTTATAAAGCAAGCACAAATATTATCTTATCATTTTTGACTCGAACAGAAACAAACTCAAAGGTCTTGGAGATGAATTTTGGGAATAAATATTTCCTGAAGAGACTGTAATGTCTATTATGTCTGAGATCGAATATTAACAAATTGCGACTTGATATATTGTCAATTTTTAATAAATATGGAGAGTTATGGTATGCTATATGTACATTTCAAGGAGTAACATCTTATCAGTAGCATTAGAACCAAAAATAGGAAGTCACAGATCCAAACATAGGAAAAGAACTACTCCAATCCAAACATTTCGAAATAGGAAACCAAACCTGACGACAAGGACAACTACTAACTGCTCTACTGTGAAGGTCTTTTGTATTAAAAGTGTTTTAGAATTTTGATAAATGCAGAAAATTTCTGTTAAAACATTGTCTGACAACTGGGCTTTGGAATACCCTCGGGAACATGATCTACCAGCAGAGGTTTCGACACAATGGTTTCAAAATAAAAAATTACCCATGTTGAATTAATATGAAGAAATTAGGTATGGTTTATGTACATTTCAAGGAGTAACCTATCATCAATAGCACAAGAACCAAAACATAGGAAGTACAACTTCCAAACATAGCAAAAGTAGCACTCAAAATCGAACAATTCGAAATAAGAAGCCAAATCCGATTTCGGAAAGGAACGGAAAAGTGGTATCTGAACATAATAATAGTTTGAAATGCCAAGAGATTATTCAAAGTTATTCCAACCGTTATTAATAATGTGTGTATCTAACATTGTTAAATTGACAAAAGTCGGTAAATATTGGATATACTATATCTTTCAGTCTATTGTAATTTCTTTGCAATTAAAATTAATGAATGATACAAGGTTTCAAAACTACTTACCAGTCAGAAAAGTCATTTTTTTAAAGTAAAGTAAAGAGTCATAATTTCGTTTGAATATAAACAAAAATAAAATATCATACACACAACCAGTTATTCTGATTACACGTACATCTTTCCTTTAATGGTTAATTGAAAAAGCTTTTTGAAATGGTAAGCAAAAAATGAGTATCGCCGAACGCTGGCAAGCGGCTGGCATGAACAGCGCCGGCCTAAATAATCGCCGAATAGCAGCCAAATTTTGAGTGAACCATTCTGTGATTAGCAGACTTTTAGCACGCCATAGATACACAGGAACCATCGAAGACCGCCCAAGATCTGGTCGACCCGTAAAACAACCCCTAGAGAAGACCGTTACCTTAATTGTTTAGCCATTTTCAACGTAAGTGCAATTGAGAGGTATGTGGTCGATTGGTGGTCTCAAAAGTGTAAGAACTGTTGTTCGCAGGCTGCATCGTTTCCATTTGCGTGCTCGTAATCCAGTGAAACGCCACAAATTAACTCGTAGACATCGTCAGGCACGCCTACAGTGCTCTAGACTCCATCGTCACTGGAACCTACGGAGTCGGAAGCGAATTCATTGGTCCGATGAAAGCCGATGAAAGCAGGTTCCTGTCGTAAAATCAATAAGCGACAACCGAAATGTCAAAACCTGAATGAATTACGGGGGTCGCTCTTATCGCCGAATGGCAGAGGTTTCCACAGTATAGGCTTCGGCGTTTGGTCAGGGGAATGAACATTTATACCGGAAGCGCTGAGGTTATCCCAGATACTAACGATCTTAGCGTTAAATGACAGTTTATGTACTCTTAATTCATCTGAATAAAAGTTATTCTTGCATCATTTTGAAAAGATTGTAAAAAAAGATTTCAAGGTGAAACTTAAAATCGTCTTTCGCCCTTTTTTCGTCTGGTCAATATGCACCCTCAATGTCCTTTGTCAATTCGGATCACTGGTCTTTGATTCATATTTAATAACGAAATAAAGTTTTACCAGCAAAATAAACGTCTAAACCGTTTTTTCTCTGTCCAAAAAATAAATATTATCAAAACCAAGTTGATAATTAACTTTTGGTGGACTGTATAAATTCATATTGCTGTACTATTTAATAAATGTGTAACGAGCTGTCAGTTTCTGTATTGGCCCTGGCCAATACTGCTCACCGGAATTATATGACAGGGCAAATACAGACATATGTTGAAAGAAGCAGCCAGTTAGTAACACTATAATATAAATTGCATGATTTAATTATTGTGGTTACAGTTTACAATCTTTTGGCATGCTTTCTGCCATTATACTGTATTGTTCAGGAATAAAGGAAATTGCGCTGCTTGATACAACCTGTCTGATACAGAATTGCGTATCTACACCTGGTTGTGATAAAACAATTTTATGACGTTGGATGCGATCTACTTTTACTGTGACGTTGTACGTTATAAATAGAAGTCATCGGGTAAAAAATAAACAAAAGATGAATGAAAGATTGCGTGTTTGTATTTGTTATTAGTCTACAACTGGTTGTGATAAAAGAATGTCGTAACGTTGCATGTGAAATACTTTCACTTTGACGTTTTAAGTCGCAAATAAAAGACAGCATCAATGCTGAATGAAAGATGACATTTTAATATGTGTAAATTGTATTTTTGCCTAAATTTTAGATGAATGTTTTTGTACAAACATGCATTCGCAAGAGGTTTTTAGATGGATTTTTCTCATTAATATACAATGCATTTAATTGTAAGTCACATTTTACATTTTTTTCAAAAATAGGTTTTTCTGGTGAAACATTGCTTGGAATTTAATCTAGTTACTAAGACAAAGATTAATTATGTAAACCGTTACACAAATCTGAGCTACATACAAAACATAAGTTTATGCTTAACTGCCAGTACATTGATGATTTATAAGACCATTCTTTGATGCATTTTAGCATTTTTAGTTCATTCGTCCTAATTTCTAAACAAGATTTTTTTTTGCAAGATTTAACTAAATCCAAACAGGCTTGCATAAAAAATCTCTGCAGTAAATTATCTAATAAACCCAGTTATCATTACAATGGATTTATTATGATTAATATTATTATTTCTATTAGAATTATTATTATTATTATTATTATTATTATTATTATAATTATTATTATTATTATTATTATTATTATTATTATTATGTGTTCGAAACCACCAAGTCATTCTATGTTTTAAAAATCAGCTATAACATATATGCTTTTGTTTCTTAATATCCTGCCATTCGAATTGTTTGCAGTGACTCTATAATAATAAGCAAAATATGTAAAACATGTTAATATATAAACGCTCTTCAAAGAGGAAATCAAATCAAATAGAAACTGGAAAATGTTGACGATTAAACTATATTTATCAAGTTCTTGGGCGAGGTTAATTGCTAAAATACAAGCTTTTAAGGTACCGTTAATTTATCTATGAACATGCAAAAGCTATACTTATCTGGATATCCTTTTTTTTAAAGAAGGTTTGACTAGAAAGCAATGTCGCCTTAACGAAAAGTTAACTATGGTATAGTAAAGTGCATTTAAATTAAAATCTTACATCAACTACTGATACGAGATATGATAAGATCTTCTGAAGGCAATATGTGAGTGCAAACTATTTAGTAACAAACGTATAAGTATTTATAGGTACTCAAGTTATCTTCCAGGAGTATGTCATTATTTTCAAATTGGAAATGTTGTATGTTTCTTTAATTGCCTATGATAATGAAAATAACATTGTATACCATTAAAACAACATTAGATTCAGTTCTGCATTGTTCAAGAAAGTAAGTATTTATAAAGATATGCACTTATCATTGTTGAATTCAAATCTATATGAAATTCAAAAGATATGGGGAAAATGCCAGAGAGTTCGCACTCCAACAACGAGAAACACAGTGAAATTTCAAATATGCCCAATAGAAATCCCCAATAGTCAAAACACAAGGCTGGAATTCCATTTCTGGTAAAAAGACCTAAATCGCCCTAAATAAAATAAACGTTTAACGTTCAAATAATGCTCTTATGCCGAACGGTTACTGTTTTATCTGCATCAGCAAAATCAAGAATTTATCGAAAATTGCTAACGAAATACGACAAAATTTTCCAATACAAAACAAAAACACAAACCAAGGTAATACCTGCAAACAGCAATCATAATATTTATCATAGTAGTATCATCTTCATAATTCAAAAGTAATTTTCGAATCCAGTGAAGAAAAAAGCAACGGGAGGTAACTTCAATGACCTAATTTTATAAAGGATTGCACTACACAATTATAGATTTATTAATGTAGCTTAGAAACGAGATCGGTGATCCTTACTTTTCTTATTATCTTCTGATAATATATAATAAAAGCTATCTTTTCTTATTTTTTTTAGAAATCTATCGTTTTATGTATTCTACATCAAGAAAACTGTAGGTTTTCCCAATATCATCAACAGGAAATGTATGATTTTGCACTAGCCTTTGGTTCAAATCAAGTACCGTGACATATACAGTTGATTGCAATTTTTCGAACAGCACAATATAAGTTATCTTGTAACATAGTATAAAAAAATTTTATAGATTTTTATTTAGACCCCTGAACCTCCTTAAATACGGATATTATCCGCTATGTATCGAAATAAAGAAACAAAATTATGTAATGTCAAAACTGTTCCTGTGAATGGATAAAAAAATGATCTTTTGAAATCATTATATGGTTTTGGTTAGCAAATATGAAATAAAGATTCAGTCCTTAAATCTCAAAATTTTAACATTTCTGTTTCATCAATTCTTGCAGGAAACCCAACTTTAAAAATTTCTTGTAGTTATATAATTATCTCAATAACAAACAAAATGGAATGATTCAGAAGTACTCTCCTACAAGGTTTTCCCACAAACAATGACAGGTCGGAGATTAGATTTTTCTTTGAGTGACATTCATTTACAGTCTAGTTGACACTTGACAAGTCAATCTTCGGTTTTCTCAGTGCATTGATCCTATGATCTGTACGATGTATCTGCTTTGATCATGAACTTTGACGCATTTTTTTACAAATTGAATGGAAGAATTCTGAAAATGTTCTAATGGGGCAATTAGTTCTAATCTGACATAATTATTCTTTGAAATTTATAGGTTACGATATTTTGATTTTGGGTAATTAGCTGAATCTTACGCAAGGATGTAGATAAAGAACAAACAAAGATACGTTGCGAGTGACCATTAAGAGAAACAAAACGTTTGATTATAAGAATTGTTATTGAGAGATAAAAAAAAATATAAGGTAGAAAATATTCATTGTTTGAGACACTGCTCTAATATAATCTGCCAAAAATTGAAAAAATCACCACGTTTATTGTCTAAATTTTCACATCAACAATGCGACAAAAACCTCTTTTTTTGGTAATTCCAAGTTCATTATGTCAATATTGCTGTAATCTAAGTTTGGAAAAGACAATTTTATTAGGTTTTTATTTAAGGTTTTTGTCATCTGAATATAATGAGGAAAGTAGTAATTGATATAACCCAATCTTTTTCAGCTTCTGTAATTGACAGTTGTTTCTTTTGCACTGTATGCATATATTTTTTATTTTAAGGAACGTAATTATTGTATTACCATCAGATTAGTAAGTTAAATATTAAGTTGCCATAAATTTCTGAAAACATTTGCTGATTTGTTTCATAAATATAACGATATCAATTTAAACTTTGGCTGCATCGCCTAGGAATGTTTCCAACGGAATATCGCTTCCAGCATTTAATGGAAATGATGAAAATCAAGCTTGAAAATTTAAACACAAGTCCTAAGATCTTTTCAGTTACTTGAATACATGTATTCGTTTACATAATTTTTTGCATCAACATTTTTAAAAATGAATTTTATGTTATTCAGACACTTAGAAGTTCTCTCAATATACTTATTCTCTTAAAATAAATGATAAAAAATAAAAGTTTAAAAATGCAAAGAAAAAAAAATAAAAAGGATCGAGATATATTTACTTACTCATATTTAACAAAAATAAAGAATGCATGAGAGAAAGACACGATCTACTTTTGACAAGTCCATATAAAATTTCTTGCCCTTTTAGAATAATTTAAAAGACATAGTTTAGCCAAAATTGTCAGTGTTTTAGCTTAAGATAGAAAATAAATAAATTAAGTATTGTAAACACAATCAGTTCAGTTTAACTACAGTATTCGAACAGATTTGTCATCGATCTTGCATTAGAAATAGGTATGGGTAGTTTTTGTCAAGCAAAATTTATTTAGGAAATTGCAGATAATGCTTGCAGGATGATAATATAGGATTGTTTAATAATAAAATTGGAAGAAATTTAAAAATTGAAAGGATTTTAAACAAAATAAGCATTTTTTTACGAAAATGTGTGTTTCATAAGTCATAAAACTAGACATCAGACAGAAATCTTTAATCTTTGTAGCTCGAAGTATAAAATGAGATTTGCGTAAAGCTTTTTTTAAACATTCTGGCTCATAGTTTTTGCATGCAACACTCCAAAATTGTTTTTTTTACCATTTTTATGTTATTCATAAACTTAGAAGTGTATTATTTTGGAAGTAGTTACATTTATTGTTATCGATCTGAAAAATTTCACTTACATAGAGAAAAAAAATAATGACATATTGTAAAAGCTCAATAATATACATAAAAGCATTAGATAATGAAAGAAATTGTCTTTATTGTTCTCGTTATTATAGAATTAACTGATTAAAAACTTAAAGAAAATGTGTTAATGGGTCACCAATACCTCCGTAGACATGTGACGGACCCGAAGAAGAGACACGGTCAAACTCCTCCTGATCATATTTCAGACAAAAGATCAAGGCAATCCAATATATAGAAACCGAGAAATCATTGACGACAATTGACGGACTTACTTTAAGGCGGAGACCTAACAATCATGAATATATTTCCAATATATAGCAGGAACAATAGAGAACAATCATGTCTACGGAAACGTTCGTTTTCGATTTCAGTTTGTGACCTCAAACATGTCATTCGTTCGCTTTGTCTTCTACCTAAATGACAAAACCAAGAATTTCCAGGTATGAAAATAATGTAGGTAAATAATTACAATACAACATTAAAAGAGAAATAAACTGGTGACATATATTGTCAAACATAAATACAGTGATCAAATACAGTTTGTGATTTATACCTAACAAACGTTGTTTATGATATCTAATGTATAAAATTTTCATATACAATATGAATTCGAGGCTGACTATTGTAAAAGTTAAACAAAATTTAAGTCAATGTCTTTCTCAAGTTTCGTAGCGAATTGTTGTTTTTCTTTTTGTTTTCTATAAAGAAGTTTAAGTAAACGAGAGCTGTATCATTACCTCCTTTCTTTTATTGAATTTCTCTCTTATCTTTCATTCAGTAAGTTTAAATTAATGTCGTAATCTTTTATTGATTAATGTCGTTCTCTTTTTTTTCCAAATCACAAGAAAAACTGTCAAACTTGAATGGGTATATTTTCAACAAAAAATGATGCAGAGTTTTCAGAAACAAAATTTTGGCTGATCAAGGAAAGACAAATTTTCAGACTTGCCGTTTTCAAGAATTGTGGAAAAAACTGTTAATCCGCTTATTAAAATAGAAAAAAAACATCTTAGTTTTTCACTCATTCAAACGAATTCATAAGAAATAAAGAAACCACTTAAAATCATTCTGAATTCTGACATCCTGCTTCTTAAATACTTCGTGGATCTTTTTTTTTTCATTTTATTCGTCTCTTTCAGTGCCAGTTATTCCAGTTGATTTTACAAGATTAATTATGTAAAACACCATTTGCGTTTCTTCAAATATAACATGTAAAACATTCTTTAATGCCAATCGGACAGCACAGATTTCTTTTACTTGATTTATTTAGTCTTTCGTTAGACGAAAGAACTAAAATGATTTCAAGGGAATTAATTGTCTGAAATTGTCGATCTGTTTCCTATTGACTGTCTAATCCTTACATTTAGCATTGTATCATCCTTTCGGAACACTGTAATTGAATACATAGACTCACTTTATTACAAAGCTATACATTTAAATTAATCTTTTACGCAAAAAAGACCTCACTAATGCGACGAAATATCCACCGACAAACTATGAAATGTGTCTTAATTGACAGCTCGGATAGCGTTCACTTGAAACAGACATATTTGCAGCTCAATTTACCGTGTTATTTAGTAGTAATTTCCCGGGTTGATTTATAATTGAGCTTGTTAGGTTCCAAGGACAGAACTTTGACCCAATCCAATAGATCGTGGCAGAGTAAAAATTTTCGATGAAGAAACAAGCTAAATCTAATGAAATCCACTCCAGAAATCAAGTGTAGGCTGAATAAAGACAATAAAACAGATATTGTTTTGGATTTATCTATTCTTAGTTTGTCAGTCTTTCTTATGTTAACATAGAAATCACTGTTAACAGAAAAATCTGCCGCAACTTCCGATTAATTTTGTCATACGTCATTACAATTGCCTATAATGGTGACCAAAATTTAAAGAAGCAATGTCAGTCGATGCCATTTTGAAAGCAACTCCAAAAATCTAAGCAGAGTTGTGTAGTTAGCCCAAACTACCCCTGCTAATATCATACACGATTGATAACACACTCCTTTAAGCAACAAAACGAAATTAATAGTGTTCATTATAACAATGGTAAATCTATATAATGATTTGACATTTAAACAATATGGAAAAACCTCACTCCAACCAAGAGTAAAACAGATGGAATTCACAAATCAATAAGCATTGCCTTCAACAAGGTGAGAATTCCACTCCTTGTGAGATGCTCTCAATCGCTCAAAAATAAAACTTATTAACCTCAAATAATATTACCTTTTCCTGAATATTATTAAAAATTTGTTGTAGTAAAACATATAACACAAAGAAAAACCAATAACCTCAATCCCTAACTTAATACAAGCACATGAGACATATATTGGGGTTAATATTATTAAGTTGGATGAAACAACTTGGTCGTTACCACTGCTGTTAAACCAGAGGTCACGAAGGTTATTGAATATGCCAGTTGTTAGACTTATCCGACAGGGATTTTTTGACAAAATGTATTACAGAAACTTGCATTATTTATTTATATATCAAATCCTGAAATGAAAAAAAGGTGTAGTCCTTGTATTTCAAATGGTTGGTACCCTTGCCGAATGGTTTGGATTCCCATTTCGATTTTTATATATTATTTCTTTTCTTGCTTTTTATTGCTTATTATACTGCAGACTAAAGGGGTGATTCTTAAAACATTTCATGCATGAAGAAATTCAATATTTTTCTAACCAAGGTTAAATCTATTTTTAAAACCATTTCTGTTTTCTATTTCCTAGCGTTACGGATGTCTGTCTAATGGACAATCATACCAAATATGTTGTATTTACCGAAGACAGCATTTTACAAGGTATATTTTAGTCGCCAGAAAGCGTTAAAAAGGTGATAGAACAGAAACAAGTGTTGATAAACAACAAAGTTAGGAAAATACAAATGTAAGAGAACCCATTATTGTTGGTGAGAATATAGTATATCATTGGTCAGAAGAAAGAAAAGGAAGTGGTGAAAATTGTTTTACAGGTAGCAAAATTTAAAACAAAAATGGTAAGATTGAATCATGGATAGTCAGAGAACAGACTCTTAGAGGTGCAAACGGTACAACAGTGGCAGCAAAATGGTAAAGACTTGGTCAAAGAACGACACAATACCTCAGAAAAAAGTAGATTAGTGGTAAGAAAACAGACTATAAATTGAAAAATAACAGTAAAGGAGTAAGTTCGAAAACATACATTAGTGGTCAGAAGACTGTATTTAAATGTAAAAAAAATTATAGGAATAGACATATAACGATTCAAATATTGTAGGAAAACAATACATTATTTGAGTTAAAAGTATAATCGTGGTCAGAAAATAATCAACAAGTGTAAAGAAAATTGTAAACAAATTGGACGGACTATCTGAAAATATTAACGATTTAACGATTTCTTTTTAAGGCTGAAGTTTATTAAAAATTTCCGATTTCATATCCATCACAAAACTATACAATCTAAAGCTAGACTAGACCATCATTATTTTGTTTAATATTACTGGTTATGAAAGTTTTCTATAACACAGAAATAAGAGACCACTCAACATCTCAATTAAAAGCTTTTAAAAAATTTTATAGCCGAGAGGTCGTTGCAAAAACTTTAGCAAGGGTTAAATGTAGTATTCTCTTGTTTAGAAATTTCTTTTTTATACACAGTGACATTTACGCACATTTGTTTGATGGTGAGATTTATAGAGGCTTCTTTGGACTGGCAATCCCGGGGGTATCTCCAGCCCCGAAATAAGAACAATATAAGGATTTTTTCAGTTTATTTTAATCATTGTATGGCTATAAATTAGTTCTTTGAAGAGTTCTTCACCAGAATTGAATACGCTTTAACTTCAATAGAAGATAAAAACTGCACCAAAAATTCTAATAAGTTTGGCAGACCAAGTAATCAAATGAGCAATTCAACTGACTTTCAGTAGGGGAACAACACCTATAACAGTATATTGATATTGCAACGAATAATCATGTCCCCCGATGAATCAAATTTCTGCTTTTTGTATTTTCTCTTTAATTTCTCCAGCTAAATATAAAAAAGAAAAAAAAATTAGGGTACATGGCAGGGAGACCAACTGCATCGGAGCATTAAAGATTACAGGTCGCATTTGAAAAAGAAAGGATATTTGAATTATTACAAAAGAAAGTCTGTCAACGATTCCAATACGAATACTTTATCAAGTAACTTAAACTTGACGTTCCATAGATCAAAGAGTAACGTTTTTTATTTAAAGTATTGGAAAAATTCAACTTATACAATGTAACTTTCTATTTAACTGAACACTTAAATAAGACTTATTAGAACCTAGTTAAAAATCAACCATACCACTCTCCATATAATATAATTTATATGAATTTTTAATTTTGATATAATTTTTACACAAATTTTATATGCACATTTTCAGACTTGTACGTCGTTTTTATCTATCTCTAAACGAATTATGAAAATGAAAAAAATTGGGTAAATATCAGAGACTGCACTACAGCCAAAATAGAGGGAATATATTAAACACTGCCGACGTGGCGTTAAACACAAACCAATCAATCAATCAACTGAGTATTCAGTATTTTTTAATAATAATTAAAAATCTTAACCTTCAAGGTCACTTGGTGGGTGGCTGTCTCATGGATAATCATGCCACATCTCCTATTTTTATAAAGTAACGGAGACGCTTTATTCCTTGTATTGCAAGAAGTTAGATATCCTCCACGCTAGATTTGTTTACCTGTTTTTTTGGTTTGTTTAGATAAGAGTACTTTTATCTGACAATTTTTAGATCTGCACTTTCTTGTTTTGGTTTCAGTTCTACAGGTAAGCTGATATTCCATAATGAACATTGCATATCAACATTACAATTTTTTCAACTTGTTATATGTTTTTCCATTATTTATTTATGACATGATAACAATCATCATTTACTTTTAGACTGTGTGAGCCAAGACAAAACAAACTTAATATTGTGAATTTTAGTGTCTCAAATTTGAAATTAAAGAAATGAACTAAAATACAATAAATATAATGAAAAAACCGATATGTAAAATTTCTTTTGTTTTGAAGCCCCTGGACTCACCATGGTTATGTAGGGCTCGTTTTCCTCCAGATTAAGTTTTAGTGTAGTGTTGTGTGTTCTATAATTGTCTTTCGTTTCATTTTGTTTGGCAACGGTCTTGTCTGTCCTCTGACTTACAGGTCTTCCCCTATTGGTATCTTCGAATTCCGTTTAAACCGAAGGATAATGCCGCTTCAAAATTCTAAACTTTTCAGTCCTACTCATCCCCCCTTTTGAAGTAACAGCTAAAAGGCGTTGCCCTTGTGATTCCCAACCCAACCCCATTTTCGATAATTTTTGATAAATGTTGAACTTGTTCTCGTCCTTAATATCGAGAACTAACTTTCACTGGATATCAAGCAACCAAAAATCAATCAATATTTGGTTTTTATTTTCCTAGTTCCGAGAAGTTGATTCTATTCTCCTTAAGACTCTTTTATTAAATAAAATATACTCAAAATTAAAAAACTTCGCTTACGTTTAAAATTCACATCTAACGGTAAATTATTACCTATGATAGGTAAAAAATTTGTCTTTAGCCGAAATAATAATGAGTGCTTCCCTGCAGTTTCTGCTTGGACCAACAAAAGAAAATAAATAAAAATTGACTGGATATATTAACGCTTATTTATTTTCCTTCGGTTTGTAATTTGGTTAAAAGCTTCAGTACAGTTTTTATTCCATAACGCATCTTCCAAACAAGCAGAAATGCGTAAAATTCTTCGAGACTTCGGGGTTTTGGATCTTTAAGCAACCATTCTGCCTTTCAGCTGTTTATTTGAAATACTACATGTCTTCGACGTTAAACTTTCACTAAACCTCTGTGCAAGTCCCGTGAATTCTTTATTTCACAATGTCGTGTATTTGCAATAAGCAAATATATCTGCAGTTAATGAAAGGGAGGCTACTCCTAAACTCGATAAGGACCAGACAAGTAATTTAGATTTCAAAAAATTGTAAGGTAAAATATATTCCCCTTTTAGGTCAAAATGGATTTCAGAAAATATACATTTCCATACAATTATAAGTACTTTGTAGCTAAGAAAAGACAAGCTAATAAGTATTTTGGCAAAATTCGTACAGTATTAATAATATACATCAAGATGAGTTCTTGAATAATGAACTCAAAAGAATAACTTTTGATCTGGAAATTGTATGAGAGACTACAATTAAAATGAGATTACAAATCACAGTATAAAAGAAGAGTGAAGGAAAATGAAATATGTAAATGTATTTTGTACTTATGAACACGACGACATCTTACATCAAACTTACATTTACAATGTATGTAAATTAAAAGATCATAGGTCGCCTGATTTTTTATGCAGTTTGGCTTGATGCATTCCAAATTTCGATGTAGGTGGAATAGTTAATAAATTTTTAGAAAGGTTGTTAACTTTCTTATTCATTTGGTAATTATTATTGATACTTTTATTATACGACTTGTCATAACCACTGATATAGGCTTAGTTAGTTATTTCACAATCTTATGTAATTATTATGGTGTTGTTTGGTTATTAACATGCAAGTGAAATATCATATATTTTATATATGGCTTACTGATGTTCATTACGTTTGTGTCTTTCTGGCTTATATTTCACATTCTTTCTTTTAAATTTGAATACCTCCTTTCTGATAGAAATTTATCCTAATGATTCTTCAAAATTTCTGATTATTAGTATTTCAATTCCGAGCTGTGCTAAAGATACATAAGAATAAGTTCCTGTGCAGAGAATGATAAGTGAAGACAATTGAAAATCTAATATATCACGCAGCTCACATTTTAGTTAAACAAGGCAGGGAATAAATACCCATCCTAATAGCAGTGTTCTTTAAAATATCAAATTCATTTAATTTAATGGTGCGTTTTACGAACATATTATGCGTTTTGCTATGTAAGCCACGAAGAATACTTACCAAATATATGTCACATCTAACCGACACTAACCGCAATGTATCGGCAATTCAAGATCAGTTTAATTAATGCACGCATCAGAAGTCCTAAAAAGATACACCGACATTTTACATGTAACAGAAAAAAATCTTATCGCATGCGAATCGAGTATACCCTATTGCATCATGGTTATATGCACAACGTGAGTTCCAAAACAAGACCTCAATT
>JAULBM010287263.1:0-16075 GCA_032357055.1 Geukensia granosissima | reverse complement strand
GACATGCCACTTTACCCAGACACATTATTCTGACTCTGGGCCGACCAGTCTTTGCTCTTACTCCTTAATGTTGTGTGCTTTGCAGAGAAGCAGCAAATACCAATTTAAAAGTCTTTGGTTTTTGCGGCTGGGGATCAAACCCACAACCTTCCGCATTCGAGCAAGCATGCTAACCATTACACAACCAAGGCAGTTACAAAAGTAAGATACTTGTTTAAATGAATCAAGAAGGTTGTAAATAGAGCAGATGATTTTATAGAATGTTGGAAAAAGGGATATAACTTATCTAAAACTAGAGAAAACATGAACCTCTAATGAATGCAAAACTTGTTTAAAGCACCTAAAAGATAGTATTAAAATCAAAATTACTATTATGTCCATACCTGAGGACTCAATGATGATAACTTTTTCATGATAAATGATCTTAAAGCATCTTTTCTGTCTAATCGGATAAATTTTAATGCCACTTCTTCAAATGAATTCCTGGTCTGTGCATACAAAACAGCACTTTCTTCATATCTATAAAAGACATTCATCTTATTAGGCATATCTTCCTTCTGATTATTTGAAAGAGTACAGTATCTGTTTTTCTTACACTAAAAAGGATGTTGTTGTAAGAACATCATGAATATTCCCCACTATTCCCCATTTTCACATACAGGATTGCATACATAATTTGTACATTCTTAAAGATTTGTCTCCCTTTATGGTAGAGCTAACGATGAAATGCAGGAATTTATTTTTTAAATCTTTAATTGGATCACCATGACACTGGCAACATCACTTTTTAAATGTATTTTACAATTGTCCATTAGCAAATTTTTATATGTCCGCAAAAAATTTGCAGTTGTATTATGTTATGGCGTTGTTATCGGCATCTTCTGTCTGTGGACACAAAGGTTTCCACAACTTATCTTTTGATGTGATGAACTGATTCTTTTGATATTTTGAAACATTGATTCCAAGTATGAGATATGGTCTGGGATTGATTTTGGGGGTTCCAGCTCCCCCCGTTTTTTATGAGGGGCCAAACGGGGATTTTTAATTTTTTTTTCAGTATTTTTTTATAATTTACATCCAATTTTTTTCATTGTGTTCCCTGTCAATAAAACTATCAAATGGACCCCTCCTGCCATGCTCTATCTCTGTTTCTGTATTTTTTCTTAAGGTTTTTTTTAAAAAAAAAGGGGTTCAAAGGGCCCAAAAATATCATTTTCTGGGGTATGTTAAATTTTTAATTTTAGCCGGATTTTGACAGGATTTTTTCATTGGATTTCTCTCAGTGAAAGCTTTCAGTAGTATGTCAAAAGTATTTTGCTATCTCTTACTTTTTTGAGATAATTTGGGTCAAAGTTGTGAAAAGAAACATTTTGTCTGATCTTCAAATTTTGAACTTTATAATTATTCATCTAATCTGAACGGGGTTTGTTTTAAATGATTCCTTGTTGGAAGGAGAACAAATGTTACTCCAAGCAATTTTTTCTAGCATTGACTGTTTTTTTTTAAAATAAAAGGGGCAAAAGAGGCTAAAAATGTGATTTTGCGGATGATGGGAATTTTTTATTTTTCATCGGATTTTGATGTTTTTTTTTCATTTGATTCGTCTTGTTGAGAGCTCTCAGTAGTATGTCTACAGATTTTCTCTATCTCTTACTGTTTCCAAGATAAAAGGGGTTAAATTGGCTGAAATGTGTAAATTTTTGTCATTTTGTGGGATATGGGAAAATTTATTTTTCATCAGATTTTATGGGATTTTTTCATTTGATTTGTCTCAATGAGAGCTTTCAGTAATATGTCAACAGATTTTCTCTATCTTTAATCATTTTTTAGCTTTATGGGGTCAAAATGGGGAAAAAGTCAATTTCGTATAATATGAAAATTTTTTATTTTTCATATAATTTTGATGTTTTTTTCCAAATCATTCCTTATGAAAAGTGCAACCAAAAATAACACTAGTTTTGAAATAAATGCCTGAGACATTTGTAACATCTCAGGTTACCTGTATACTGACTTAAGTTGATCCGGATTAATTAATAGGGATTAAGTTAAGCCTAGTATGAACGGGGCCTTAAAAATAAAAAAGTTTAAATCTGCATTTTTCCTTGATTTTTTGTACTACTTGTTTGCTTAAAATTTTTTGATATTAACAGGGCAACATGTAACAATTAAAAATATTTTTCCAATTAAAACTAATAATGATAATTCATAAATAACGAAATAAACTTTGTAAAAATGATTAATTACATGAAGTAGAAATATATTTTAACTTGACACAAGCATTTTCTTTCGATTTTACTTTTGATTTTTATATCACTAAAAATATCAGGCGAAATTCGCCATTTATTATAAATGTTATTAAATTATTCATTAAAACTGCAGTTGAACAATAGATACCATCCAATAATATTATCATAGTTCTTTACAGTTAGACGAGACAAATCATACCGTTTCATTTGCAAAAAATATTTTACTACATTCAAATGACAATAGTGTTTCCATCATTTCGGCAACATCCTTTACCCAATCGCGACAGAACAGAAACACATATCGTTTCGCTTTATTGGCTGAAAATAAAATGCTGTTTAAATATAATAAAGCGATATGAAATGTTAACTCATTTGTAGAACAAAACTTCTTTATTGAACTCAATCAAGTAATAATTAAATCAGAAAGTATCTTGATCACTTTACAATGTTCTAAATTTGTAAGAACATTATAATATCTTTCTTCATGAAAAGAATTCGAATTCGTCTCGATCTTATTCATAAAGAAAGAGATTATCATGTTCTTAAAACTGGATATAATCAGGTCAAATGTAAAGTGCAAACACAAGTTTTATGGAGACAAACATGAGTCATCATTTTGTTTAAGGATTTAAATGAAAAGAATATCTTTGTGGTTTTTGTGGTTTGGCCTGTTTACTAAAAAGTTCCTATCAAATGACCTTCGGTGTGAGAATTGTGTCATCCTTCATCTATACTCCCGGTTTAATGGTCGCTTCCCAGACATCAGAATTAATTATAAAGGTAACCTGTATGTTCTCCTGTACCCAAGAATCAGCGACATCACGAGCAAATGGGGTCACAAAAAACTGACAAGCTCCGTAAGATCTTTTGGTAATTAAGTGAATCTCAGACAAAAATTTTCACATAATTGATTGGTTTATTAATTAAACCATTTAAACCGTAAAAAGGTAATAGATTAATTCAATAGATGTCACAGAACAATATTGTAGTTCGTCCAGAGTCGATTACCTTATAGAAAGGATCCGAATTCCACAGTCGGAAAATAAAAGACAATCCTGCAAAGAGGAAAACAAACCAAAACCGGGTGTTGCGAGGACCTCGATACTTCATTGCCAATAACCATTGTTTCTGGTAGAAATGACAGGTGCTTTACGAGGAACAAATAAAAAACAGCCTTGCTACAAAGTAGGCAAAAGGTGTTTTGCTAAACTTTAGGAAAAGTAGCAACCATCATGGATGGGAAGTGTTTTGCAATACAATAAAGACACTTTACGAAGGCTTTGTTCCAAATAGCTGAATATTTTAGAAAGGATTTTGAAGAATAATTACCTTCCGGTTTTATGTTAAATTAAGTCTGGTTGTGGTGGCGATCTTAGTTCGTCTGTGACAATGCCAGATATATTCGTTAAGGGGAATCCTATAAGGAGTATTCCATCGCAGCTGCCAGGACTTAATTTACCATAGAATTCCAACTATATCAGCTGTGCCTACCTCGTTGTTTATGGAAGGAATGGCATATGCAGTGGGACTTAAATAGGACAATTCCATTCATTTTTGCTTCTAAATGGCCACGAATTTCAGAAAAGATGTGTAAGTAAATTCCACATATGTTCGCATGATAAACGAAGTTTGGCTGTGGCTGTCAACTGGGTTGGAAAGTGAGGATGCTAGATACAGCATGTGATTAGTCGATCTTTGAACCACTCTAGTAGAGTTTAAATTGGTAAAGTAATCGCAAACAAAAGGTGTTAGGTCAATACCTGTGTGAGTGATGTGAAATTCATATTTCAAAAAGACAATCCCGATACTAATACATAGACAAAACAAAGAGAACAGACATAACAACCATCTTTACGATACAGAAGTAAAGCTAGGCGTTCCAACGAACTCCTTTACGAGACAGAAGTAAAGCTAGGCGTTCCATCGAAAGTCTTTACGAGACAGACGTAAAGCTAGGCATTCTAACGAACTTCTTTTCGAGACAGAAGTACAGCTAGGCGTTCCAACGAACTCCTTTACGAGATAAGATATGGCTAGGTGTCACCACGAACTCCTTAACGAGACAGCTAGGAGTATGGCTAGGTGTCAGAAGGAACTCCTTTACGAGACTGAGTAAAGCTAGGATTAAGTTTCATAAAACATCTCCACTGAGATTTTTCTCAAATCCTTGAATTTTCCCTCAAATATTGAGAAATTGTCATTTGAATGGTCAGTTTTCCAGTTGAGTAGAAAGTTTAGTAAACCCCTCAAACTGAAATGTTTTTAGACTGAAGCTAGAGTTCGGAAGAACTCTTTTACGATAAATGAGTATCGCTATGTGTTGCAGAAAGTCCTTAAATTATTACAAAAATTAAATTCAAATTTTACAAATAACAATTCAATCTTAATTTGGTTTGCAGGTGGCAGCGCGAGATGCTATTTCGAGATGGGACCACACTAAGACCATACAGCTGGCGTTTTGTACCAGTAGTTATTGACAACAAGATTTTGTTCGCAAATGTCCATGGAATTCTTTAGTAAATGAGTTCGGCCGTGACATTTATCTTTCTTGGATGGTGATGGTGCTGACTTCATTTTGAAAGGGAGCAATGCAGACCACCTAAACAATTTTTTAAAGAATTGAATGTAGGGTAAATATAGTAGCGATTAAATTAAATTAGAAATATTGTACGTCTTCAGACATGTTTACAAGTACATACCCTTATTATACTTGTGTGTCTTAAGCCTTATGTAAGCAGGCCCTTAGATAAGAACACCTACGTGTTTAATTTTAATATGGGTTCTTTCTTTTAAAGCTTTTGAAGTTTTACAAACTTATTACAAAATTCAAAGTCGAAAAAGTTAATACAAGATCGCATTTTGTGATTTTAAAATTAAGGTAATTCCGTAAAAATATTAATTTATGTGTCAAGTTGACTGGATTGCTGATTATACTGCACATTTATATTTTATACTCTTAATATTTGGTTCACAAAGCATACTAGTGGTGTACAAATAAATGTCAAATTTAGTGTGCACTCGCACAAACCACTGTTATAATTTAGAAACGGAAGAGGGGAAATAAATCCAATAAAACTCAACACGCTTTGCAATCTTGTTTAATGAGAGTTCAGCATTCTCTCAGCGAAATAATGCCTTGTCAACTTACATGTTAAAACACAAACACCCTTCTAAGGTCACAAACATTTCAATATCTGAGGTGGGGGAGAAATTATCAGTACAAATTATTGATTTTCTATTGTAGCGAAGCAGGCCTGGAGAATTCTCTTACATTTTTTTACAAAATAGATCCTCACAACAAAGCTAGTGGCGTAGGTCGGAATTTTATTTTTAACTTGCTCTGTAAAGGAATATTTAGAATATTTACGTCTTGCAATGACGCAATATTTATTTCCAAAATCCGCTACCCTCACCCCTGATATTAATGGTCTTCTCATTAAGACGAATTGTGATTATTGGTTCTGATTCACTCCTACCATCTGCATGTTTCAATTTAGCAATTTTCTTATTCTAAAATAGTCTATGGGGTTTATATCAACCGTATATTTTAAATTTCAAGCACTTAAGTTTATAACAGACCGATTAGTACGCAATATTTAAAATATATCTGCTTTTTTAAACATATAACATCACAGAATACCGTAAGAAGAACTTTCTTTACCGTTCTAGGTTTGTTGTCCTCCAAAAAAAAAAACTTTTAATACAATATGCGAAAGAAGCAATAAAAATCCAATGTTGAGAAAGACAGTTTTGATGTGTTTCGTCTTTTCTGTCTTGAAAATTTAAGTGCGAATGATCTAGGTAACCACTTTCAATGCAAAGATTTAAAAGGTTTTTTTTTAAATGAATTTTTTTATTTTTAGTAAGTTGGTCAACTTAGTTGGCACAACACTATGACGTTGCAAAAAAAGATTTAAATGATAATTGTGGATGACGACGAACGACGGAAACAGTTCGAATGACGCATTAGATCACGTGAGAAAGAATTTATTCAGTTCGAATTATCAGGAAGAATACTTGATAGAGGGAAATTGTTATATCCCTAATGAAACTAAAATGGGGAATATCCTTATTAAAATTATATATTTTTATCGATATGCCAACAAAAGATTAAGAATTTCAGGACATAGTCATTTGTGCTGTACCTCCCGCTTTTAAAATCATCTATTGAATATGTCAATTATTCATTATGCCTGACAAATATGACACTGATAAAATATGGTATATCTGTAATTTTCATTGCTTGTCAGTGCCGATTTAATTGTAACGTGCTTTCCAGTCTGCTATGGAGTAACTTACAAGGTAACAATATGATCTTGGCTTAAAATTGAGAATCTTATAGACAAAGGCGTTTAGCAGGTTACAATTTGACCCTTCCACAATTGAATACCTTATAGAACCTCTTTCGTGGCTGACAATATGACCAATCTGCTATTGATTACCGAATGAGTACCTTATAAACCTTTTGCCCGTTGCTGGCGTTTAACGGCTTACAATATTAACCTTTCACTAATGATTACTCTCGAAGTTTGCGTTCATAAGTTACAATATAAACATAACATTACTGTGTTCCATGTTGACCCCTTGGCCCGGTCAGATGTCTAAAGGCTATACCATAAACCTTACAGCGATAAACAAAACTAGAGTGTATACCCGTTTTGTATATCAAAATTAAAGAAACTTTACTTGTCATCAAAGATGGTGTTACAGTATGAGACATAACAAACGCTCTGTTTTTAACACAAAGTTTCCTATTGTTACAAATTCTGAATTAAAAAATTTCTTATCAACATAAAACTTTCTAATACATGTGCTATAAATGGCAAGTATTTCAATTAAAATTATATACATTTATCATACAAAAATTTCATATGTGAATTTGTTGTCTGTAAATATAATATGTATAAGATCATGTTGCTTGTCTTTCAACTCGAAAGAAATATGTATTTAAATGAAAAAAATATGGAATCCACATCTTTTTCTGTATTATGCAATACATTCCGGTACCACAAAAATAAATAAAAACACAAATCAAGCACAGGAAAGCATTTTACGACCTCCACACAACACAAAAGAAAAACTCCGTAATAGACTTGTATCCTGACAACTACTTTAGATGATGTAAAGTTATAAGTCAGATATGTGCCTGAACACATGGATATCCTCTATTTTGCCTTCATTATGACATCTTCACTGTATGGACAATAAAAGAAATCTTCAAAACTGTTTGAAACAATAAAAAATCATTGAAGAAATAAAACATACCTTCTAAATGTCCATTGATTTCGATATAATATTAATAGAGCCCAGGAACTGGAAATTTAAAAAATACAAACTCAGCTTCCCCATACGTCATACTAGTTCATTGTAATGAGGAAAATCAAACTTTGTTTGTTTATTGTTTTGTTGTCTAAAAATCAGTTTTTAAATTGCCTTATAAATTTCATATTTTCGAGTAAGCATGAATGTATACAGGCTTCAGAATACATTTTATAATGTTAAATTGTGGACCTAAAGCATATGCAAAATTTTGATAAGGACATGCTACATCAGTTCCTATGAGGCCAAACTAAACTACTTCACCCCCGACCCAACATACGAGAAGGCATAATTTCATTTTTGAATTTGGGTAAAATAACGTCCACAGTTTGAATGGTTTAATTCAAAACTTGTCCATACAACATGTATATTGCAATATGTCATGTGGAAAGGCCCAATTTTCAAGGAAATCAGAAAAACTTCAGACGGAATTTGAAATGAAACAAATTCCGTGCATTACTTGACTGAATACAATTTTACACTCTTGATTTTCGTGTCTTTTTGTTGATATCGATATGTAGGTTTTAATGAACTAAATCATATTTTACTGGGCGTAGTCATTTAATTACCAGAATATAGTGCACGAAAAAATATCGCAATTTAGAATTGCAAATGATAATAAATAAATAAATTCCAAACAGCTTGGAAATATTTTATTTATTGTTCATCATTACCCTCTTTGGAATTGAAAGGAATTCGAAGATACCAATGGGGCAGACGGAAATCGTCAAGTCAGAAGACAGTCAACAAAACGGAACGACAGACAAACATAGAACATAATGCATTTACCGATATAATATTTGAATTCTGTATATGCTTTTATTTATTTTCCCCTATATTTATGTGTATACGTCCAGTGTAATCTCGCGAATAACTGGATATAAAAAGATAATAATTGGGTCAGTAATTTCATATATATGTGGGGACTGTGTAAAACAGTGTAATGGTGGCGGGCAAAACATATGACCTTAAAGCTCTTCTTGTCATGCAACATGATTTGAAATAAATTTAAAGAACTCAGCTTCATGTGCTGCACTACGGAATGTAGGTTACTGAAATTTAATAGAAGTCAAGTTACACAACAATCCAAAGGCCATATGTCAGTTGTCTTATAATATTTCAAAAGCTCTATGAAACCTTTTTTAATTTTTCTAGACATCTAGTGTATATATTCACAAGAGTCGTCTTTATATATCATTATACATCCTATACGATAAAGTATATAACCAAAGTTTCGAGAGGTTTGTAATTGATTCTTACATTAGCAGTAATCATCATTAGCTTTGTAAAGTATGCCTTGTTTCAATGGTCATATAAATTTGTCTTATTTGTGTAAATTGTATTTAATCGTCATATTGTAAAATACAAAATTACGAATGTTAAATGAATATGGAAAATTTGGGTATGTTATATGTACATTTCAAGGAGTAACCTCTCATTAGTAGCATAAGAACCGAAACATAGGAAGTCAAAGATTCAAATATAGCAAAAGAAGCACTCAAATCCAAACAAATCAAAATTGGAAGCCAAATCCGACGGCAGGGACAACTACTTAGTAATTCATATTGTTATTATAGTGTTTAATAAAGTCCGGTTAAGAGTATGGCGGTAAATGATTTATTTCATATTACACCAATAGTTTCAAAATTAATGGTTTTAAAAAGAGTTCAAACTATATGTATTAATTAAATGCAACAAAACGATAGTGCATCACTAGCCTCTAGAGGCTGGTTGGTAAAACATTTAGTGTATTGACATTGTATATATAATATTATGTATGAGATATAAGGTTTATATATGCCAAGTTGCACTTAAAAATAAAAATATCTATCTATCTCGGATTTCAAACAAATTCGGCCCCAAGAGAACAAAATTTCCTTTTGAAAGTGGAACTGACAGTTTCTTTCAAATAAATATTGATTGATTGAATGAATGTTGCTTAACGTCCAGCGGCAAATATTTCATGCATATTCAGGACGAGAGCATATTTATACATGATGATGATGGATGAACCCTGCTTTATACCAGACCGACACGCTGAGCCGGATTTTTAATGTGCTAGCTCGCAAAAGCAACACTCCACAGGAAGACATGCCACATAACCCAGACACATTATTCAGACTGGGCCAAACAGTCTTTGATCTTACTACTAAATGCTGCGTGCTTAGCAGAGAAGCAGCAAACACCAATTTTAATGTTTTTGGTTTGACCAGGCCGGGGATCGAACCCACGACCTCCCGCACTCGAGGCGAGCACGCTAACCATTGCACCTCCGGCCCTGAAATAAATAACTTGCCCACACACCCCTCAAAGTCAAAATGAATACCCACAACCATCAAAGCCGAAATGAATAACTTTCCTGAGCGCATTTGGAAATAAATATTATATCGCCACCCCAAGCCCTCTCAACACAACAGATTATTATTGGTTTTTTAACATACAAAATAATTTAATAGTTAATTTTTTTTTAATTTGTAACCAATATTTTTTTTCGATTAACTGATGTTTTTGAATAAAGTGTTTTAAAGTTTCTTTTGATTTCATAAAACAATTCAAAATGAATTATTGTCATATAATTTTTATCTTTTTTATTTTAAACTGATTTTTTTTATCTCTTTCTGTGTCTATATTTTTGGAAATTGCAAAAATATGATAAAATGTCGGGGACACTGTACAGGAACTACACAGGTAATGAGGTCTAACCTTTTTAAGATATTGATTTAAACTGACAACCAATATTTTCGCACAATCTGCAAGATGTTCCTATCATTTTTGTTTAAAAAAAACCTTAAATATCCGTAACATTATCCATTTGAACAAATTTGTCAATTTGACCTGACCCTTTAATTTATTAGTGCAAACTCATAGATGAAATGTCGTTGTCCTGGATTCTCAAACAAAGATTAGAATGACCTTAGTGGTCAGCAGATGTCTGGACAATGGTTCCACCTTTGTGACCAATGAGTCACTATATATTCATAATTTACCTTAAAACTGGTATTTATTTTATTTGTTACACAATTTTTACAATATACAAAATTTAATGTTTAATGTAAGACAACAGAATTCGGGTATTATTGTTTAATAAAAAAAATATTTCACCTCCTTAGACCTCACGAAACATTCTCTTTAAAAATCTCTGGTCGTCGTTGGTTTTGACTCAATGAGAGAGTCCAGTGACTTGTTAACAATGAGAGAGTCCAGTAACCTGTTATCAATGAGAAGGTCCAGTGGCATGTTAACAAAAAAAAGTTCCAGTAACCTGTAAACAATCAGAGGGTCCAGAAGCATGTTAACAATGAGAGAGTCCAGTGGCAAGTTAACAATGAGAGTGTCCAGTTACCTGTTAACAATGAGAGGGTCCAGTAATCTGTTAACAATGAGAGAGCCCAGTAACCTGTGAACAATGAGAGGGTTCAGTAACCTGTTAACAATGAGAGGGTCCAGTAACCTGTTAGAATTAAGAGGGTCCAATAACCCGTTAACAATGAGAGTGCCAAGTAACCTGTTAACATTAAGAGGGTCTAGTAACCCGAAAACAATGAGAGTGTCCAGTAACCTGTTAACAATGATAGGGTCTGATAACTTGTTAACAATGAGAGGGTCCAGTAACCTGTTAACATTAAGGAGTCCAATAACCCGTTAACGATGAGAGTGCCAAGTAACCTGTTAACATTAAGAGGGTCTACTAACTCGAAAACAATGAGAGTGTCCAGAAACCTGCTAACAATGAGAGGTTCTGATAACCTGTTAACAATGAGAGGGTTCAGTAACATATTAACAATGAGAGTGTCCAGTAACCAGTTTTAAATGAGAGTGTCCAGTAACCTTTCAACAATGAGAGGGTCCAGTAGCATGTTAACAATGAGAGAGTCCAGTAACATGTTAACAATAAGAGTGTCCAGTAACCAGTTTAAAATGAGAGTGTCCAGTTATCTGTTATCAATGAAAGGGTCTGGTAACCTGTTAACAATCAGAGAGTCCAGTAACCTGTTAACAATGAGAGGGTCCAGTAACATGTTAACAATGAGAGAGTCCAGTAACCTGTTAACAATGAGATGGTCCAGTTATCTGTTAACAATGAGAGAGTCCAGTAGGATGTAAGCAATGAGAGGGTCCAGTAACCAGTTAACAATGAGAGGGTCCAGTAATCTGTTAACAATGAGATGGTCCAGTAGCATTTTAACGAGAGTGTCCAGTAACTTTTTAACAATGAGAGGGTCCAGTAACATGTTAACAATTAGAGGGTCCAGTTATCTGTAAACAAGGAGAGTGTCCAGTAACCTTTTAACAATAAGAGGGTCCAGTAACCAGTTAACAACGAGAGGGTCCAGTTATCTGTTAACATTAAGAGAGTCCAGTAACCTGTTAACAACTTGAGGGTCTGTTAACCTGTTTACAATGAGTAGGTCCAGTAGCATGTTAACATTGAGAGGATCCAGTAGCATGTTAACATTGGAAGGGTCCAGTAGCATGCTAACAATGAGAGTGTACTGTAGCATGTAATCATTGAGATGATCCAGTAGCATGCTAACAGTTAGAGGATTCAGTCATCATATACCAATTTTTTAGAAAGATGAATTCAATTTAAGTAAGAGTTATGAAAATCCCGATCTAAGGAAAATTATGTAAAATCAACAGGAAATAAAAAAAGGAAAAAACATTAACATGGTATTACTGAGGAATTCTGTCAAAACGATTTGTTTCAAAATTTGTTCAATTATTCTAGAACATCCCGGAAATCATATTTTTGGCCCTATCGTTGGGGGCTGCCAGGTTATAATACAGAAAGCCTGGCCGTGGACCATAGTGGGTGACGAGTTTTGAGAGTGCCACACTCCTTGCACGTAAAAGACCCCTTTTGTAATTTTCGAAAAAGAGTAGGTTTATGCCGCTACAAAAGGCTAAATTTTCCGTCCCTACCAATTACTCCTTTTTCAAGTGGCAGTCAAAAACCGGTGCCCTGTTGTGTCCCATCCCACCCCTTATTCGATATTGATAAGTGTTGAACTTGTTCTCGTCCTGAATATGCATGAAATTTTTGCCACTGGACATTAAGCAACCAACAATCGGTACATAATACTCTACAAATTGTAACAGCTTATAAGTACATTATGACACGGGTGTTACAAAGTCTAGTAAAAATTAGTCGTTCTATTTTGACATGGACCCCGTGTTGTGAATTAACCTCTGTTCGGTCACCCTCTAAGTCGTTTGACATCTTTTTAAAAATATGATATCAGGTTAACTTTCATTTGGGAAATTCAATTTTAAAAAACTACCATAATATGTAAAATTATCTGTATGACCTTTTTGATCGACAGGTTCATTGAAGATGAAATGATTAGGTCAACTGTTATCAGATTTAAAAAAGAGGTAACGCAAGCGCAGCATGATATAATCACGTTGACACGAGAAAGCTGAATAAATTCAACGGAGTTGTCAGCCAAAGCTCTCTTTTTTCAAATCTGTAAACACTCAATCAAATATCAATCTATCAACTAATAAAAATAATTTTTCAAATCCTGCAAAATTCTATATTAGTTGTTTTCTTTACAAATTCTACCAAAATGGATGAAAAATCCACTTCTTGCGAAACTGCGTTGTTCGGTTACTTTAACCCTCTATCTCTATAATCATATATATTACCAAAAGCTCTCACTGACACGAATGAAAAAAAACAACAATAATGGACGAAATATAAATTCTTTTAGCTGGCAATTTTTTTGGAAGGAGGGATTTTTTACTCCTGTTATATTAAGATTGGTAAACGCTTTTTGAAAACATTACCTTTGCTACATTTTCAAAGGCGATCATAATGAAAAATATTAAAAATCGGGATCAAAAAAACAAATGTACATATCCTGCGAAAGGGTTTTTTCGGCTATTTCTACCCCATTTATTTTAAAAATGGTATAAGAAATCGATAAAATACATTGATATTTAACCGAAATTTCTCGCCCCGACCAATCAAATGAAAAAACCATCACCATGAAAAATAAAAATTTCTTAAAGCCTTGCATTTTGTACCCTTAGACCGCTTTTATACAATTAACGGTAAAAATACCTGAAGTAACTTGTGTTTTTTTTCAAAATAGACATATATAATTATTTGTACAAGAGAAATGGGGTAAATATTTTAAAAGATCATGCTCCATCTCAATTAGAAACTATGGAAAAAAGTTGAATTTAGATGTCGCCACAAGGCCTTCAGCGAGAGTGGAAGAGAAGCTCTAGATCGCCTCAAATAAACAAAACCAATAACCATGAAATTATGCAAATCTTTCCTTAATGTTATACATATACACGTGAAAGACAAAGACTAACCAATGACCTCGACTTCTGATTTGGGACAGGCACATGCTACATGTGGTGGGGTTAGACATGTTTTGCTGATACCAAACCCTCCCCACCTTGGGATCCGTTGAACACTAGTATATTAATAGGCAGAATCTTGAGTAAAAATAACAAAGTAAAATATTTCTACAAATACTGTTATCAATAAAGATCAACCACACGGCACAATCAAGATAAATGCAGGCGCAGTTAAAACGAGATTGACGTTATATTTGTTATAACATGTTGTACTTCCAGTCAATAAATTTTTGTTGGCATTTGCACAAACCTTGATATTTTAACACTTAATCTAATTGGACGTATTTCATTGACACCCTGGTAAAGAAAACTTGGTGTCCTGATCGGTTGCCTTTTGGGTTTTGAACTAGCAGACAGCAACTGCAAGTATTGTTGTATCGTGTTTTAGTTTTAATTGTATTTGTTGTTGGTTTTTAATATCGATCTCAAGTAATAAATCCATTTCAATCAATTGTTATAGTGTGTTTTCATTGCTGTTTTGTCGCACCACTGTCCCAGTTAAGGGGGAGGGTTGAGCGCACACCAACCTGTTTAACCCCCACTACATACTTAATGTGCCTGTCCCAAGCCAGAAACCTGTAGTCAATTATTGTTATTTATTAACAGTTTTTTCAATAGATTATGTCGATAGTAGTCTTTTATGAATAGTTGCACATTTTGTTTTTCGGATCTTTTACAGGTTCCGTTATGGTATGGACTCTGGTTCTTTATTGAAGGCCATAATTGCTCCTGTAGAAGTTTAAATTCGACTGTCATTTGGTGGATGGATGTCTCATGGGTAATCGTGCCATATCTTCTTAAGACTGCATGATTTGACATTTGTTGAAGACAAACAAACCGACAACCACGAGATTTATCAATGAAATTTACTATCGACGGAGTTGGACATGTTTTGCTGGTACCAACCCCCATTTACCAATAGAAGCTAAACGCTAAATCAAAGTAAGTATGACAGCGCTTATTTTAACTTTTCAAAGTGAAATTTCTTTTTGGACATTTTAGACTCATTATTTATGAATATTTTTAAATAATTTTTATCATTTGTTTTAAACATTATGGTTCAACTTATATTTTAAATAATCTGTCTTTAAGTTAATCTTTAAATTGACTTTACTTATCATTCAGACATTTATTTATTTATCTGTTTTGTGGACAATTAGTGACATGTATTGAATCAAAATTAAGTTTATTAAGTAAAGTTTTTCACAAATCTGAGAAATTTTTCATGTCTTGTTTAATTGTTTCTTTGTATTTTTCTATTCTAAATTCTTATGTTTAATTTTGTCAATCAGACAGGGAGTCAGCATTTATACTGACAACATCCATCTATGTTAAATTGTGTACATGTATTCCATGCTGAACAATTAAATTATTTACGCGGTTACCAGAGTCAACAAATCCTTAACGACATAAGACTACCTAACAAGAATACATGCAAAATGAAGATATTTCTTTAAAGAATGCATAGTGTCTGTAAGCATGCTCAGGATACAATTTCGAATGACAAAACTTCAAGTTTCTCAACACGAGAGGTCAACAAATACACTATACGTCCGAAGAATTAATACTGCATTGTCAATAAATGTGATGCCAAACAAAAATTGGTGGCAATGAGATTACATTAGTATCTGTGTAATTCAGTTAATAGAGTGGGAATACTTGTATCAATAAAATTATTAACTTTTAAACAACGACGTCAAATGTGTTACTTTTGTCAATAAGTTTATTTGAATGATAAGAGAGTTTCACGGGAAATCTTTGTATTTTTCATTATATATATAATTACCATTGAATGCAGGGTGTGAAATTCAATTTTGTACCAATATTATATTAAAATTGCATTTTAAATTATTTTATTACTGCATGAAATAGTTGATACCATTAACAATAAAATTTATTATTTATATGTAATTTGTATTTTTAAAATCTTAATCTATAAATAAATATATAGTGTTGCAGAGTCTGTCTTTTATTTGGGATCGTTAAGATTGTAAATGGAATTTTAATGAACACATTAAAAGTATTTGTCATAAGGCCTTTCGAAACTATATGTTCTAAAAAAGGAATTCGAAGATACCAAAGGGGCAGACAGAAATCGTTAAGTCGGAAGACAGACAAGATCATGGCCAACAAAA
>JAULBM010287253.1:0-16077 GCA_032357055.1 Geukensia granosissima | reverse complement strand
GGCTATCGCCATTTCCTTTTCTTCGTCAACCGCAATAACATTGTCGATAAAACCGAAAACAATTTCCTCGATAGCACCCACAACAAATACCTCTTCAAAGAAAAAATTGTCATCGACAACCGCACCGTCACCATCAAAGCGGTGAACACCTTCTCGGACTATCCCATCCACGAGCAACAACAAGGCATCGAAATTAAATTCACCTCCATCCAAAAACTCTACAACGACATCCACATCCAAAGGGAAAATCAAACCACCCTAGACGACCTCCACCGCCAGGACATCGTCATGCTGGCTGACGAAGCCCACCATTTAAACACCGACACCAAGAAAAACCAGCAACTGTCACTTATACTTGATACCCTTGATACTCCTGATATGCCTAACCAAGTGAGCGGGAAAGCCAAAAAAGAAGATTTAGAAAGACTGGGCTGGGAGCATACCGTGATCGAGCTCATTCTTAATAAAAATCACCAAAACCTCCCCAACCGCAACGTCCTCCTTGAGTTCACCGCCACCATCCCAGAGTCGCAATCGGTGGAAGAAAAATATCGCGACAAAATCATTTTCAAATACGGACTCAAAGAATTCCTCCAAGCCGGCTACACCAAGGAAATCAATCTCATCTCCTCCACCTTCTCCAAAAAAGAGCGGGTGCTCCAAGCCCTATTATTTCAATGGTATCGCCACAAAATTGCCCTCCAGCACCACCTCGCCAACTTCAAGCCAGTAATATTATTTAGAAGCAAAACCATTGCCGAGTCCCAGCAAGACTACGATGAATTCCTAGACTGGACCGGTAACCTCGAAAGTCGCGATTTCGATTTCCTCAACAACATTGCCAGCAAAATCCATGAAGCCCAGCAACCCTCCCTTTACGAAATGGGAAAATCAAGAACCCAGCAAGTTTTACAATTCATCCAAGCCGAAGGCATTCATTTAGCGGAAATTGCCGATTGGATAAGAGAGAGCTATCAAGAAAAAAACCTCATCATCACCAACTCTAAAACCAACAAAACCAAAACCGAGAAAACCGATGAAGAGACCGAAAAACTCCTCAACAACCTAGAGGATGCCCACAACCACATCCGAGCCATCTTCACGGTTGACCGCCTCACCGAAGGTTGGGATGTCCTCAACCTTTACGACATCGTCCGTCTTTACGAAGGACAAAACAGCGGGGGCAGCACCAAACAAACCCCCCAAGCCACCATCAAGGAGAAGCAACTGATTGGTCGTGGAGTGAGGTATTACCCCTTCCCCTACCAAGACAAAATCCCCCGCAAAAGAAAATTCGATGGTGAGCATGATCATCCGTTAAGGGTTTTAGAAGAACTCTACTATTACACCTATGACGAAGATTCTCGCTACATCTCCCACCTCAAACAAGAATTAAAAAAAGACGGATACATCAGCGACAACAAAGTCACCAAAACCTTCTCCCTCAAAGAACCCTTCAAGAAAAGTCGTTTTTATCAGGACACCCAAATTTGGTATAACGAGCAGGTTGACAATCCCCATCGCAAAAAGAAAACCATCAAGGATATTGACCTAGATTTTCACTACACCACCAAAAGTTTTGAATACCACGAAGAAGAAATGACTTTCGACAATCCCCCCGCCACCGAAAGTTTAGACTTAAGAAGATCGTTACGACGCATCCCTCCCTTTACATTCAACAAAATTGAAAAGCACATCTTCCTAAAAGCCGTCAACATCCTCGCCAAGCAGGAGGGATCCCTGTTGCAGTTTAAAAATTTAAAAAATGAATTAGCCATCGAAAGCATTGACGATTTACAAACCAAAATCTTAAAAGACCAGCCGTTAAGGGTTAGTTGCCTTCAAGAAAAGTTTGAAGAAATACCCAACCGCGATAAACTCGACATGACCGTAGACTTCCTAACTCAATTTTTCGCTGAGCTAAAAAAATCCATCCATCCCAAAGTAGGTGGCGATTTCAAAGCCAAACCATTCGACAAATTTTTCTCTCACCCCAAAACCAAAGTCATCGATGAAAAGAACCGAGACGATTCCGTTGCCGAGAATAATCAGTGGTATGTCTTAGATGGGTTTGTCGGAACCGATGAAGAGAAGGGAGTAATCGATTTCATCAAAGAGACCGTGTTCGATTTAGAAAAGCAATACCAAGAGGTTTATCTTCTAAGGAACGAGGAAGTTTATAAAATTTACGACTTCAAGGAAGGACGGGGTTTTCAGCCCGACTTCATCCTCTTCCTAAAAACCAAAGCCAAGCAGAAAATCTCCAACGGCACCGAAGCCGAACTTTACTACCAAGTGTTCATCGAAGCCAAGGGGGATTTATACCTAGAAGCAGATAACTGGAAAGAAGAATTCTTAGAAGAGATTGCCAAAAGATACGGGAATGATAAAATCTTAAAAGCCGAAAACAAAAACTATCGTTTGATTGGGTTACCCTTTTTTAATAAGGGGCATAATCAACCATTTGAAGAGGCCTATGATAAAAAAGTCCGTTCGACTAAATAATTTAAATAATTATCATTTAACCATTACCCCTACTCGTCCTAATCTTAACCATGCTAAAATATAGGGATGAGTAAAAAAAAGTCTATTTTATTAACTGGCATCAAACCAACTGGGGTTCCTCATATCGGGAATTACCTCGGGGTTATCAAACCCGCCCTACGCCTTGCTTCCCAATATCAAACCTTTTTTTTCATTGCCGATTATCATGCAGCTAATCAAGTCAAAGATGGAAAAGCCCTGCGTGAGTCGATTTATAATGTCGCCGCCACTTGGATAGCGTGTGGACTTAATCCAGAAGAACTCATCTTCTACAAGCAATCGAGTATTTCAGAGATTACCGAACTAGCCATCATCCTCGCCAATGTCACTCCGAAAGGATTGATGAACCGTGCCCATGCTTACAAGGCCGTCCTTGATGATAATCTCCAAAATCAGCGAGACCCCGACCACGGAGTCAACATGGGATTATTCAATTATCCGATTTTGATGAGTGCCGACATCCTGATGTTTCATGCTCAATGGGTGCCGGTCGGGAAAGACCAACAACAGCACTTAGAAATCGCTAAAGATATTGCCGAGGCATTCAACCGCACCTACGGGGAAACCCTAACCCTCCCCGAAGCACTCATCGAAGAAAAAGTCGAAACCATCATCGGTACCGACGGTCGTAAGATGAGTAAAAGTTATAATAATGTCATTCCTATTTTTGCTAGCGACAAAAAAATCCGTAGTGCGGTGATGTCCATCGTCACCAACTCCCAAACCGTGGAAGAAGTTAAAGACCCGGATACTTGTCCGATTTTTAAATTGTTCACTCATTTCTCTAATCCCGAAGAGCAATCCCAATTAGCACAACAATACCGAGCTGGGGGCATGGGTTGGGGAGTTGCTAAACAGATCCTTTATGAAAAGATTATCAGCGAGATCAAACCCTTGAAAGAAAAATACGATGAACTCATCAACGATACTAAAACCTTAGATAAGATTTTTGAAGAAGGAGGCGAGAAAGCTCGTCAAGTTGCCAAGAAAAATCTTGATGAAGTTAAGAAAAAAATTGGGGTGGTTTAAAAGGTTTAACCTTTATTAATTTTTTATACTAACTTTTGTGCTAGCTTTTTCTGGTATCTTGTAAAGATAGTCTATCCAAGCATCGTTTGCATTCAAGCAAGGAATCAAAGTGAGTTTTTCTCCTCCATGCTCAATAAATAATTCTTCATTTTCTATTGCAATCTCAAAAAGGGTTTCTAGGTTATCGCTAACAAAAGCCGGACAAGCCACTAATAGTTTTTTGACTCCACGTTTGGCTAACTCTATGATGGTTTTATCGGTATAGGGGGTAAGCCAAGGATCTTTACCCAGTCGCGATTGAAAAGATAAGGAATATTTTTCTTTGTCTAACCCTAGTCTTTCGGCTACTAATTTAGTGGTCGTCAATACCTGATGGCGATAGCAATAATCATGGGCTTGTTTATTTTCTACCTCACAACAATTTTTTACTTTTAAACAATGAGAAGCAGTAGGGTCTCCCTTCGTAAGATGCCTTTCTGGAATACCATGATAACTAAATAAAATATGATCATGCTCTTGCTTAAGATATTCCTTCATACTCGCTGCCAAGACCTTTAAATAATCTGGGTCTTTATAGAATGAATGGACTATCTGATAGCTTAAACGGTCGGAAGATTTTTTAAATCGTTTAATTTGTTTTTCAACTTCGAGGCGTACTGTTTCGGTAGTACTCAATGCTGCTTGAGGATAGAGTGGAATAAAATCGATATGAAAATCAATTCCATCTTTTCTTGTTTCTTCAAAAATTTTCTTGATGACCGATTTAATAGAAGGATCGCCATATCTCATCGCTAATAATACTTCACGGGGAGCTTGAGGATTTGCTTGACGATATTTTTGAGAAAGTTTATCGACTACTTCCTTACTAATCGTTAGTAGCGGAGAGCCCTGCTCAGTCCAAATTGTTTGATAACTCTTTTTCGTATTAGGAGAACGGAAGGGAACAATGATTCCTCCGACTAATAATAAACGAGGGATAAAAGGAATATCGATAACACATGGATCCATTAGGAATTCAAAAAGGTATTTTTGAATATCAAAAATCTTGGTCGAGTTAGGAGTGCCGAGATTAATTAAAACGGTGTATTGTTTCATTACTGATGCAAGCTAGGATTTAAATCAATGGTCTTAAGGTTAGGCCTACAAATGAGTTTCCCTTGATGAGTATCAAAGTAAAATAATAACTTATCCTTGCCGGACAAATTAATTGCCTTGGTAATATTCTCACCTTCTTTGACAGATTTATTCTCAAGATTAATCGGTTGTCCAAGTTTATCATAAAGATAAACCTTGCTCCCGGCAGTCACATAAGTTCCCGCTCCGATCGTGCAACCAAACCCGAGGGAAATACCACTACCCGCATTGGCACCAATCAAACATTTAGCTCCAATCTCAATAACATGTTTATTACCCCCAGAAAGAGTTCCCATGATTGAAGCTCCCCCTCCAATATCCGATTCTTCCCCGACCACAACTCCTGCCGAAATCCTACCTTCTATCATGGCTTTCCCTAAAGTGCCGGCATTGAAATTAACATAACCTGCGGGCATCACCGTACTTCCCTCTCCTAAGTAAGCCCCTAAACGAACCCTAGCACCATCAGCAATCCGCACTCCACTGGGGATATGATAATTGACTAAGTAAGGAAACTTATCGACATGAGAAACTTCAATCGGTTTGTCTTGGGTATGAATTCTCATCAAACGAAGCATCTCTAAGTCATCTAATTGCACTGGCCCTAGGTTTGTCCAAGCCAAATTAGGTAAGATACCAAAAATTCCCTCTAAATTAATTTGATGGGGTTTAAAACAACGATGAGAGATGAGTTGCAGTCTAAAGTAAGCATCCTCTACCTGACTAGGTTTTTCTTCTCTATTAAATAAAAGTGAAAGAATCGTATCGGAGTGATGATAACTATTTTTTGATTTTTCTTGTTTAAGAATTTCTACTATTTGCTTAACCTTTTTGTGAGTTTTCTCATCAAAGAATTTTTTTTGATGATCTTCTTCGATTAATCTGATTAAACCTTGACTAAGATCATCACTGTCGATTGAGTGGTGATGATTAGAGGGATGAATCTTAAAAATATTTTTTAAACTTTCTTGAAGGTGAGGAGTAAGTTTCAACAAAAGCGGGTAAGTCACATCTAGGGTTTGTCGCTCTCTTGATCTTCTAAATCCTAAACCAAAAAATGAATGATTGTTTTCCATGTTTTTAACCTCTTATCTTTTAATCATGCTTAACACATTAAAATTTTATTTAACTAATGTTTTATTATTGATATGTTTAACTAGATAAAACCTTCCTATGTAAGCCCTAAAATCTTTTCCTTCATTGTCTTCCATCTCATACCACCCCTCCATGGTTCCCCATTCACTATCAATTGGGCAAAAGCTAGAATAAGAAAAAGATTCTCCAGAAAATAATTTAGGATACTCTCCAACCACCCCTGCTGCTTGAATAATTTTTTCTTCCCCTTCCGCATTGATGATTTTCCAGTACCTACTCTTAAGACGCACCCAATTTTTTTGATAATTGGTGATAACCATTTGATAGACAAACATGTTTTTCTCTAGGTGTAAATCATTGATGATATGGCTCTCCAATTTTTCCGTAGGGACATAGTTAGGACGTGCTTCCACTTTCACATCATTGGTGATACAAACAGAATTAGGAAAGTGATTGTTCATGTTTTAAAATTTGTTTTGCAATATTAATTGAAATTTCTAAGGTCTTTAAATCTAGTCGATTGTCTTCTTCTAAATCTTCAACTATCATTTTAATGAAATGCTGTAATTCTAATTTCAAAGGATTTTCTTTATGGATGAACATCCTTTCTACTGAAGACTGTTGCTGATAACGAATACCCGTTTTTCCAGTGGTTACTTGGGAATGCCCCTTTCGATAGATGGAAATATCCTGAGTGGTAAAGTCGAGTGATATTGTTGAATTCTCTTGAGAAATTTGTAGGGTTCTTTCTTTGAAGTGATGCACTCGAGAGACAATCATATTGGCTATAAATCCATCTTCAAACTGGATGGAAACTTGGGCAACATCTTCAAATTGACTAAACACTTTGTGACCATGAGCCAATACACTAACAACTTTTTTCTTAATCAACCTCAACAAAATATCAATATCATGAATGAGTAAATCAAGGGCAACTCCGATATCGACTGCCCGGTTAGGATTACTAGGACCAACCCTTCTACTTTCCCACAAATAAGGTTTCTTAATGATTTTCCCGAGTTCCAATACCGCACCATTATACCTTTCTACATGACCGATTAAAAGTTTTAATTTCTTCTTATTAGCCAATGCCACCAATTCCTTGGCTTGTTTTAAATCGTTACTAATCGGCTTTTCAACTAATAGATGAACTCCCTTCTGTAAAATTTGTTTGCCAAGCTGGTAATGAGTGGAGGTAGGACTAGCTAAGACTACTGCATCGACATGGTCTAATAACTCATCAACTGAGGAGAAAGGTTTAAGTTTATACTCTTGAGCAACTTTTTTACCAACTTTAGAATTACTGTCATAAATTCCTACAAAGTCGATATTATTAAAACTGCTAAGGACATTGACATGGTACTTCCCCATGTGCCCAACCCCAATCACTCCCATTTTTAATAAAGACTTATTAACTGACTTTTTAGATTTAAGAGAATTCCCCATATATTTAATTATACAACCTTTTTAGAACAAAATCTCTTTTTTTTAAACGCATGAAAACATCTAATTCTAAACCATGTTCTTCACCAGTGAGCTTCACTCTCAAGGGCATGAAAAAATTTTTTCCTTTAACGGATAGTTCTTCTTTAGCTTTCTTAATCAAAGCACTAAATTCTTCTGGGGCGATGTATTCTCCATCTTGGAGTGAGAAAAAATCATGAGCTAGTTTAAATAGCTTTTGATGATCCCCTTGTAACCATTCTTGAAGATGATCCGGGTAATCAAGTTTTTCCCCCATGAAATTTTTATATGCTTCAATGATGTCGTCTAGTTTCTGACAATAATCTTTTAAAACTAATAATATTTCATCAATCTTATCTGGGAACTGGCTAACTCCAGATTGCTCTAAAGTTTTCTTTAAATCTTTTAATAAAATTTCATGCGGTAAATTCCTCAAGTATTGACCATTAAGATAGGTTAGTTTATTACCATCAAAAATAGCCGGAGAGGAACTAAAATGTAATTCCGTAAAGGATTGTTTAAGTACTTCTCGCGAGAGAATCTCCTTTCCATCCTTCGGAGTCCATCCTAATAAAGCAAGGTAATTAATAAAGGGATCGGGATAAAAACCTTGATCACGAAAATCTAACACGCTCACCGACCCATGTCGCTTGGATAATTTCTCACCTTCCTTACCTAAGATCATAGAAATATGTGCAAACACTGGTAGTGGATAACCCATTGCCTCATAGAGGAGGATTTGACGGGGTGTGTTGGAAATATGATCATCTCCACGAACGATGTGAGAGATTTTCATACTAGCATCATCCACCACTACGGCAAAATTATATGTCGGAAAACCATCCGATTTTCTAACTACAAAATCACCAATCAATTCGGAATTGAATTTAACCATTCCCTTAACTTGATCTTCAAAACTAATTTCTTTTTTCTCTACTTTAAAACGTATGACATAGGGGATTTGCTGAGCAAGTCTATCTTCTACCTCTTGATCGGTAAGGGATAAACATTTTCGATCATAGACATAGGCCTGTCCCATTGCCTCCACTCTTTTCCTTTGAGTATCTAATTCTTCATCACTACAAAAACAATGATAAGCTTTTTTCTCTTTTAACAGGCGATCAAAATGTTCTTGATAAATGGCTAAACGCTCCGACTGAAAATAAGGTCCATAGTCCCCCCCTACCCCAGGTCCCTCATCCCAATCGATTCCTAACCATTCTAGGGACTCGATTAACTGATGGTAGGCTTCCTTAGTGGAGCGGACTTGATCGGTGTCTTCAATACGAAGAACAAACTTACCATTTTGAGTTTTGGCAAAAAGATAATTGAATAAAGCAGTTCGGGCGCCTCCAACATGAAGATATCCAGTTGGAGAAGGAGCAAACCTTAGACGAACTTCTAAGCAAACTTCATTAGCTGGTGATTGCATAAGAATAATAAAGATAATAAGGATCTATGAATAACGATTGTTTATTTATTCTAATATTGATTAATCTAAATACCAGTATTTTAATAAACTTCAACCCTATCTATTTAATCATCTAGGAGCTTAAGCAAGCTAAGACTAATTTTTCCTTGATCGTCAATGTTTTCAACTACGAAATCTAAAACATCGCCTTCTTTGACTAACTCGGTTAAGTCGTTTACTCGTTTACTAGAAAACTTGGAAATATGACAAAGCCCATCAGTACCCGGTAGGACTTCCACAAAAGCACCATAGTTGGTAATTTTTTTAATCTTACCCTTATAGGTGCTACCAATCTTTGGACTGCCAATGTAGGTTTCAATCAAGTCTTTAGTCTTTTGCATGTCTTCATCATTGCTCGCAAAGATTCGAACTGCCCCATCATCACTGATGTCAATATCACTACCTGTCTCATCGACAATTGCCTTGATGTTTTTTCCACCCATACCAATAAGGTATCTAATTTTTTCTACTTGAATATTAATGATTTCAATACGAGGAACATTTTCTTTAATAGTAGAAGGAGAATTAATGCAACTTTCCATTTTATCAAGGATAAAAAGACGAGCTTTCTTAGCTTGCTCTAGGGCTTTAGTGATAATCTCAATGGTGATTCCTTCAATCTTAATGTCTAATTGAAAGCCAGTGATTCCATTCCTAGTACCCGCTACCTTAAAATCCATGTCCCCTAAAGAATCTTCAATTCCTTGGATATCGGTTAATATCTTATATTGATCTCCCTTCATCACCAATCCCATAGCAATTCCGGCTACATGAGACTTGATAGGAATACCTGCACTCATCATCGATAAACTTCCTGAACAAACACTAGCCATAGAGGAACTTCCGTTTGACTCTAAAATTTCAGAAACTAATCGAATAGTAAAATCAAAATCTTCTACAGAAGGAAGAATCGGCTCTAGCGATCTTTGTGCCAACATACCATGTCCTATTTCTCTCCTACCCGTACCCGACAACCGTCCAACCTCACCTACCGAATAAGGAGGAAAATTATAATGATAGAGGAAAGGCTTAGTGGTATTCCCTCGAATGAGGTCAACCCTTTGTTGATCACGTTTACTACCAATGGTTGCCACTCCTAAGGACTGGGTTTGTCCTCGGGTGAATAAAGCGGAGCCATGAGCATTGGCTAGAACATTGACCTGACAATCAATCGGTCGAATCTCATCCATAGGACGACCATCCACTCTTTTGTCTTTCTCTAAGATAAGCTGACGAACAATTTCTGCTTCAAAGTCATGAAGGATCATCCCTACTTGATCTTGAAGTTCTTCGTCTTCACAACCGTTTTTAGCTTCGGTATAAATATCTTTTATATTTTTTTCTCTTTCCACCTTGTCTTCATTCATCAAGGCCTGCTCAATTTTAGCAAAGAAATCTTTTCTTAATTGGGTAAGTAAATCGGGATTGTATTCAAAAAGCTCCACCGTACACTTTTCTTTCCCCACTTTCGCTCGCAGTTCTTCTTGTAAAGAAATTATCTCTTTGATGACTTCATGAGCTTTATCGATTGCTTTAATGATTTTTTCTTCGGAAAGCTGTCTTGCTCCCCCTTCAATCATGGTGATGGCAGCATCGGTACCGGCTACCAATAAATCTAAATCTGATTCTTCAGTCTTGGTGTAAGAAGGATTGACTAAAACTTCATCTTTATCAAAACCAACCCTTACTCCTCCAATAGGTTTCTTAAGGGGAATATCTGAAATCGTTAATGCTGCAGAAGCAGCAATCATCCCCACCACATCTGATGGATGTTCCTTGTCTAAACTAACCACGGTTAGTATCACTTGGAGTTCGTTTCTAAATCCATCCGCAAAAAGAGGACGAAGCGGTCGGTCGATCAACCTTGAGGTATGAACTTCGAAATCAGAAGGTTTACCCTCTCGACGAGCAAACGAGCCAGGAATTCTTCCACTGGCATAAAATTTTTCGATATAATCTACAGATAATGGGAAAAAAGATTTATTGACACTATCTCGACTCATAACCACAGTCGCCAATACTTGGGTTTTACCGATTTGGGCTAAAACTGCACCATTGGCTTGTTTAGCCAATAGACCAGTGCTTAGGATTAATTCCTTACCCGCTATATTTTTTTTTACAATTGTTTCTTTCATAATTAACCTTGGATAACTAATAAAAATGGTGTGAGAAAGAGAAGCCCAAGAAAACGAATTAAAAAGTATTTTTTAAATTTTTCTAAATATTACTTTCTTAGGTTTAGCTTACTGATAATGTTTTGATATCTTTGCAAATCTGTTCTTTTCAAATATTCAAGCATTTTTTTTCTTTTATTAACTATTTTTATCATCCCATAACGAGAATGGTAGTCTTTCTTATTTTGTTTTAGATGCTCGGTTAAAGAGTTAATCCTCTCAGTAAAAAAAGCTATTTGAACTTCGGAAGAACCACTATCACTTTCAGATTTCCCATAATTTTTAATAATCTCAATGCTTTTTAAACTCATATCTATCAGTCCTTACTTTTATTTTTTATAAAGTTATAAATTTTTTCTATTTGTATATTTTGTTGATTCTTTTCAAAGTAAATAACTACTTTTTCAAGTTGTTTATTTAGAAAAGCCTTTAGAAGTGAGATATCTTTAAAAAATTTCTTTTCTTCTAAAATTTTAATAAAATAAACTTCAACCTTATTATTATACACTGTTTTTGAAAAATTTAACAGATGAGTTTCAACCATAAAACGATTATTGCCAAATGGAACCCCTACAAAACTCATGGAAGGATAGATTTTACCTCCTAAAACTGTTAAGGTTATATAAGAAGCAGAGGGCAGACGAATAATTTCCTTAGGATAGGGAAAGTTGATGGTTGGGAAACCAATTTTTCGACCAACTTTTTTACCTGCGGTAACTTTCCCAATAATATGGAAAGGGACTATCAGTTTTTGGTTTGCCTTGTAAATCTTACCTTCACTTAAAAAAGAGCGTATCATGGTGCTTGATAAATGATCTTTTAACTTTTTAATGGAGGAAAGAAAGAAACTCTCCCCAGACTTTTTATTAAAATAAGTAGCTACTTTTTGGGGAGTGCCTTTCTTTTGATAGCCAAACCTTAGTTTATCACTAGCAATAAGCCCTGCTAAATGGATTTTTTCTAAGATTAAATCTAGGAATTCGAAGTATTCTAACCTTCTTATTTCTTCAAAATCAAGGATTAAAAGGTAATCAATATTTAGTTGAGCCAATACTTCCCTTTTAGTTTCAGGGGGAAAAATCACCTTAAATTCCTTTGCAGAAGCTTTGGTTTGGTTATCTTGTTTAAAATTAAAATGATTTTTAAAAGTTATCACCATGCTTTTGCCATTTTTTCTCTTGGCAAGATTAACCAATCGATTAATGACTAATCGGTGACCAGCATGAAAACCGTCAAAATTACCAAAGGTGATGTAGGTTTTTTCCTTAATCCTAGGTAGTCTTTTTAAGCAATGAATAACTTTCAAGAAAAATTTATATGATAATAATATTAGAAATTATAACATCTCTAAATTTAGCTAAAACTAGCTTTCCATATTCTACATGATTTACTCATGGCTATAATTGATTATTATAATAAAAACTAATGAAAATTCACCTAAAAAATTTAATTTGGACAAATTTGATTTAAAAAAATCATCTTATTTCGATATATCATGATATAATAATATATAAAATTTCAAGAAAGAATATTTCAAAAACATTATTTTAAATTTTATTAAATTTTAACAAGGAAAGAAAACAATGAGTAAAATTACCAAAAACCATGTTTTTACCTCAGAATCGGTTTCAGAAGGACATCCTGACAAAGTATGTGATATTGTCTCTGATTCTATCTTAGATGCCTGTCTAGAAATAGACTCCAATGCTCGAGTTGCATGTGAAACCTCGGTTTCCACTAACTGGGTGGTTAACTTTGGAGAAATTCGTTTAAAAGGAATTGAAAAACTTAATTTTGAGCAAATCGTTCGCTCTGCAGTCAAAGAAATTGGCTATGACAAAGAAGAATATGAATTTTCTTTTAATACCTTTACTTATGATAATCGACTTCATGAACAATCTCCCGATATTGCCCAAGGAGTGGATCGTAGTGAAGATGAACAAGGTGCTGGGGATCAAGGGATGATGTTTGGTTATGCCACCAATGAAACAGAAAACTATCTTCCCGCTCCAATTTCTTATAGTCATAAACTATTAAAAGATTTTTCTAATATTAGAAAACAAAAAAAATTGGATTTCCTTCGTCCCGATTCTAAGGCGCAAGTTTCCATTAATTATGAAAATGGAAAACCAGAATCGATTCGAACCATCGTCCTTTCTCATCAAACCGATGATATTCCTCTAGAAAAGATTAGACCTATTTTAATCGAAGAATGTAAGAAGTCTTTAGAGTTTACTGGTCTTATCAATCAGGATACCGTTTTTTACATTAACCCCACTGGCCGTTTTGTCCTTGGTGGTCCTCATGGTGATGCCGGATTAACTGGACGAAAGATTATCGTTGACACCTATGGTGGTGTTGGAAGCCATGGAGGCGGTGCTTTCTCTGGAAAAGATCCTTCTAAAGTAGATCGCTCAGCGGCCTACTATGCCCGCTATGCAGCTAAGAACATCATTGCAGCTGGACTAGCCGATAAATGTGAAATTCAAGTTTCCTATGCAATAGGAGTCGTTGACCCCATCAGTATTAATATCGATACTTATAAAACTGCTAAGGAAGATGAAAAAAAGATTGAATCTCTATTATTCAATCGAGAAGTATTTGACTTTAGACCTAGTAAAATCATCAAGGAATTAGGTTTAACACAACCTAAGCAATGGAAATATAAAGATTCTGCTGCATACGGACATTTCGGTCGAGAGCAATTTCCTTGGGAGAAAACTGATAAGGTAGATAAAATCTTAAAAAATATTTAAAAAAATTGAGGATACCATGAAAACATTAACATTAAAAAAAAGAACAACAAAAACCATTAAAAATAATCAAGTTAAAAAAACAGAAGACTTTAAAGTTAAAGACCTTTCTTTAGCGGAATGGGGTTTTCGAGAAATCGAAATTGCTGAGGCAGAAATGCCAGGGCTTATGCATTTAAGAAAAAAATTCTCTAAAAGCAAGCCCCTTAAAGGTGCTCGAATTGCTGGTTGTCTACACATGACCATTCAAACAGCTGTTCTCATAGAAACCTTGATTGCCTTAGGTGCCGAAATAAGATGGTCTTCTTGTAACATTTTTTCTACCCAAGACCATGCTGCTGCGGCAATGGCAGCAAAGGGAATTCCCGTCTTTGCTTGGAAAGGAATGAATGAAAAAGAATTCGACTGGTGTATAGAGCAAACCTTATTCTTTGACGGGAAACCTCTTAATATGATTTTAGATGATGGCGGTGACCTCACCAACATGGTCTTAGATCGTTATCCGAAATTAGTTTCTGGGATTAGAGGAATTTCAGAAGAAACCACTACTGGGGTTTTACGACTTCTTGAAAGAGAGAAAAATGGGAAATTACCCCTTCCGGCTATCAATGTTAATGACTCAGTAACTAAATCTAAATTTGATAATAAATATGGTTGTCGAGAATCCTTAGTCGATGCAATCAGAAGAGCTACTGACTTGATGTTAGCTGGAAAAGTAGCCGTAGTTGCTGGTTTTGGAGATGTTGGTAAAGGTTCCGCAGAGTCTTTAAAAAGAGCTGGAGTAAGGGTAATCGTTACCGAGATTGATCCTATCTGTGCTTTACAAGCAGCCATGGAAGGTTATCAAGTTCGTACCATGGATGAAGCTGTAAAAGTAGCTGATATTATTGTAACAGCAACTGGAAACAAAGACATCGTTCAACCTAAACACTTTGAAGTAATGAAAGATAAAGCCGTTGTTTGTAATATTGGACATTTTGATAATGAAATCGATACCGCTTGGTTAGAAAAAAAATATGGCCATACTAAAATTACCATCAAACCTCAAGTCGATAAGTATCGAGTTAATAATAAAGATATTATCCTCTTAGCTGAAGGGAGATTGGTCAACCTTGGCTGTGCCACTGGTCATCCATCCTTCGTGATGTCCACTTCTTTTACCAACCAAACTTATGCTCAAATCGAGTTGTGGAAGAATCATAAAAATTATGACAAAAAAGTTTACAAACTTCCTCGTCTTTTAGATGAAGGAGTAGCTCGGTTACACTTACAGAAACTGGGAGTAGAAATCGAAACATTAACCCCAGAACAAGCTAAGTATATTAGTGTTCCTGTCAAAGGGCCATTCAAAAGCGACGAATATCGTTATTAAAGATAAAAAATTTTGAAGAATCTCATTCTGATTTACTCCACTTTCCCAGATAGAGATTCTTCAAAAAACATTGCTGGAATTTTAATCAAAGAAAAAGCAGTTGCCTGTGTCAATTTAATCGATGGCATGGAATCTTGTTATGAGTGGGAAGGAAAGGTAGTTTCAAGTCGCGAAGTGATTATGATAGCGAAAACTACTGAAGAGAAATTTAATCAAGCCAAAGAAATCATTGTTAAAAATCACAGCTACGATAATCCTTGTGTTCTTTCCATACCCATTAAAGATGGAAGTAAACCCTTCCTCAACTGGATTGAAGACATGGTACAATAGATTATGCTTATCTTAAGCAAATATCTATCATGAAACAATCCAATTTATCCCTAATCACCATTATCCTATCCGCATTATTTGCTGGTAGTGGACAAATTTGTTGGAAAATCGCTACAATTAATGCCTCCGACTACATAGGAATTTTTTTTACTCCTTGGTTTTACATCGGAGTTCTCTTATATGTAACCGCTACCATTTTAATGATTCTATCTTTTAAGAATGGAGACCTATCGGTTTTATTCGCTATCCTAGCTACTAGTCTAATTTGGGTGAACCTCTTTTCAATTAAATACTTTGAATCGGAGTCTCTTAATGCTCATCGAGCCCTAGGAATTGCCTTCATTTTTATTGGCTGTTGTATGCTCGGATGGCAACATAAAAGGAATGTAGGTACTTATAAGAAAGACAACCTCAGGAATAACGAATAACCTATCCCTTTGAAATAACTAAACTAAATAATGCAAGATTACCTAGCTATTTTATGTGTATTAGTCTCTTCCCTACTTGGGGCTACCGGTAGTTTTTTCTTTAAGAAAAGCACTGATAAACTAAAATTAAATATCCTCGCTTTGATGAAGAATAAATTCTTATTTCTAGGATTTACTTTTTTTGGATTTTCTACTTTTGTTTATCTGTTTGGACTAAACCTAAGCCAGCTAACCATTCTCTATCCGATATCCTCATTGTCTTATGTTTGGACACTATTTATTG
>JAULBM010287243.1:0-16078 GCA_032357055.1 Geukensia granosissima | reverse complement strand
TCTCCACGTTGTACTACGGTCGAAGTTCCTGCTCGGCAGCACGTGTTGCTGCTTTGATGACAGCTACGTGACTGATGAATGTCACGCCATTGATGTGATCGACATTCTATCGCTCAACAACATGGGGTGCATTGACCATATGAAAAAATCTAATGAATCGTTACTTAAAGATACGTGTCTACATTTTATCTTGTAGGAATTAATAACACCTTGGACAATTAATGAATAAAATCGAAGCAGAAATATCTACAGAATCAGTCTCGAACAACATATAAATAAAATAGAGCAAATGAAAGTTTTACCCAGAAAATCAGTATAAGAGAACAATAATCAAGTCATGAATAATATGAGGCAAACAAGTAATACCCACAAAGTCAGACTGGAGCAACACTTAATTCATAAATAAAATAACAAAAAAAGGAAGAGTCTGTTTAGAAAACTCTAGTAGAACATGAATGGATTCGTCAGTCTGGATCAACTAAACAAAAATATCAGAAAGAACCGTGTCGGTCTGGATCGACACTCAACTCTAACCTTCACAAGATAACACGAAAACCGAGTCTGTCTTGACTAACACTCACTTCAAAGCCTAAGAAGAAAACCACCTTAATCATCATTCATTTATAACCTAAACAAAATAGCAGGAGGTCTGTAATATTACAATCATCACATAATGCATGCAGCGGGGTTAAACATTTTGTTAGTACTTAACCCTCACCTAACCAGGGCAGTAATGTAACAAGACTGCCTAACCCTAACCCTAACTTTTTAGTCGATACACAGTAAGCGGACAATTACAAATATAACAATAGACAACAAGATGTATCCACCTCGAAAAAAGTACCCAATGCTTCTGACAGCTATTTCTAAATCCAAACATAGCTGATAAAAGCCTGTTTCTCTTAAGCTATGTCATCAATCAAAACACGTCAGATTGGATTTGGTGTAAAATGTCATTAATAGCGAAAGAAAAAATGGCATTGTCCAAGTGCCAAAAATAAAAATCATTAAAAGCATGAAGGACAAAAATGTAACAAAATATCGACTAATTCTAAATTCGATGTAAACTTTTTAGTAAAGAATCTATTATCTAAATATTCAAAAACAATATTCAAAGATCTTAAAATAATGTAATAATCCAGCATACGACTTAGTCTGTAAAAAGAACGTACTCTTCCAAATAGCCTGAAATTAAAAATAAACGTGGTATAAAATCCCAGGGTGAAGTAATTTACCATATATCAAGTGGTTGTGATATGTAGTAGACAAAATATTTGTTGTGGATAAACCCAGACAGACAGGGGTAAAACAGTTTACCCATACTTTTGGAGCTCGGGGGTAAAAAAATAGGAGATGCAGTGCTACATCTATTGGTACAGCATTTGTTGCGAATATAAGGGGTTAAAAATGTCTCCTTCCTATTAAGCATTTTACAAATCAAATTGCAGTAAAACAAATATTTTTTAGTATCCTTGAATATACTACTTCCATGAATTGACAGTGATTCTGTGAAATTTTTGTTAATTTGTTAAATAATACAGAAGGAGAAGCGCATTAGAAATTCCCCACCCAAACCCACACCTTTTCAGCAAGTTAAAGATACAATAACAATTTAAACAATGAATACCTGGGCCATACCTATTGTTCAAGAATCTGTGAAGGTTTATTCAATTTCTATTGTGTGGATGAGTAGCAGATTTGAAATGGAACTCATCATTATCCAACGGCATTTTACAATTCAAAATTGCAACAACTACCCAAATATGATGTTAACATTATATTAAAAATTCAAAATCCCCCCGACGCTGAAAATTATGCATTTAAGTGTTTGATATTTTATGCCTACTTCTTTAGCAAATCCCGCTAGTGAAAATATCATTTAAATTGAAATAGGGAGTTATGGTTTTTATTTGCTAATATGTTGATTGTTTAAAGAACAACCAATATGGCTGGCCAAGACAGCACTAAAACATGTCCAAAATGGTCCCTAATTACATCTAGTAAATGGAAAAAGAGAAAAAATATCGGATTCAGCTGGTGGTCCCAAAATAAATAGGTAAACTTTAGTCGCATCCGGGTAAATCTGAATATGACAGACATTTTGGTGATAGTAATCCTTTTGTTTCATAGGCAATAAAAAAGGATGTGCAATACAACCTCTATTGATTAAAATTATTTTTAAAGTTTGGTTACATTCTTTTGAATGGTTTAGAAGGAGTAGCCGATTAGAAATTGATGTCCTTGCAGGTTGAAATTGCAGTTAGGATTTACAGCATTGAATTCCTGAGAAAATAAAATAGGTGGTACAATATTAAATCTGATGATAAGGAATCTGCGAAAGATTGTTTAATTTCTGTTGAGTGGCAGATTAGAAATGGCACACCCATTTTTTCACTGTATTTTACAAGTCAAAATTGCACTCAAATTTAAAGTTTTGATTTTCTGGAGAAAAAAATAGGGTATGCAAAATTTCGCGTCATAAAGCATCAGTAAAAGTTTAGTTTAAGTCTTTTCAACGGTTTTAGAGTAGTAGTAGATTAGAAAGTGTGAGGGTTTATCTTTTGTGAAGAAAAACACGACGAAGCTCCTGGTGAATAGTGACAAAAATCAAATGGTAAAGTGCGTTAACTGTATCGATGCAAAGTGTCAACTTCTGAAATGATCTTTTCTTCTATCCAATAATTTCACTTCATATAAATACATTTGTAGAATGTTTTACTGTGATAACCATGATAATATTTGACCAGATCAGATTGGGTGGATCAAGCTTTAATTTCTATAGTTGTAACCCAAATTTGTCTACTCGAACATTTCTATGTCAGAGTAGGTGAAGGGTGCGCTCAAACATTTACTTTAGGTGAATGGTAAGCTCGAACATTTACTTTTTCAGTGCATCGATGGTATGCTCAAACGTTTATCTTGTAGAAGGGGTCACTCAAACATTTATCGGGAGGAGCATTCATTTGTGAGGTTACCTTTTTGTGGATTGAGAAAGTGATGGTCAACAACATGATGACCAGCACTCAGCTTGCTAAGTTGGTAAACAAATATCAATATCCATAAAGGAAAAGAATCAAATCACAAGTTTATTGTCGGTGGTTACAAAGTTTCAAAATCTATAGAATTGCTAACAATAAATAATGAAATTCATGTGATGAAAACGAAGGGTTGGTAAACAAAAGGCCCATTTTATATTGGTATTTGCCGACTGCATTTCAATTATTCGTGGTGGTCATTGTTCAGAGTAAAATGGAACATTATATTGATAATGCCAGAGTGTGAGCGATTTCTTCTTGCAATCTTGATATTTTCTGACTAATATAGATACTTATGTAAAAACCAGCTGGAATTTCCGTTTTACTGTGAGAAACAATGAAAATTATATTTGTTCTTTTTCAAACATAACACTTAATTAATAATGAGAAATAACTTCCTTAATCTGCAAACTACTTTTACAATGGCAGACACAGGAAGATTGGAGCCCATCTAAATTAATGAGAATTAAATGACATCTTTGGTAATATTTTGGTGCTTTGATTTAAGTCAAAACGAGAAGTCCCATTTCTGACAATTCTGTAACCGTCACTATTTAAGGTAATTTCAACTAAAATTTCAGTTGCATTATAATTTTTAATAACCTGAAATAAGCTTAATTTTTGTGTTCCGCGTTGCTATTTACATTGATCAGTGTTCTTGGCAATAAATAGTGCCATCTATTTACTTAATAGTACATATGGTCTATAAACATTTCTCAAGATTAATAAATGCTTAGCATTCATTTTCTAAAAGCATTTGGAATATAATACAATAAAGATATTAAGATTAATTCTGTGTTGGGACCCTACATCAAATAGAAACTCTTTTTTCTGCTGATTCTTCTAATTCCGAACAACGTTCTCCATTTTCTTCTTATCAGAAGTGGTAGTGAAATCAAAGGAAGGAGACACTCTGTATAATAAGCTTGATGACATGAGAAATTGTTTTTATTGATTGTGGATTTGCATTGTCCGTTCAAGTGACGATAATGTCATGATCCTATTAACTAAATGGTTGAATTGCATGATAGAATTATGGTGTGATTGGTTCTGAAGGTGTTATCAACACGTGATGGTCATCTGTCTAGTTTAAGGGTGTGAGAACTGATAATTATATCATATTGTACCAAATATACAAAAAGAATTTAAATTTTATTTATGGAAATGCACAAAGTGTGAGAAAACACGTGCAGTGCGTTCTATAATTATTAAAGTGATTATCCCTTATGTGTGGGCTAAGACGTTATAGTTAAATTATGACTGCTCTTTATTCAATGATTTATCGCTCATTGTAAATAAAAACGGGTTGCAGTTTTGCCATAAAAGGTTTTCATTCGTGTCATTCAAGTCAAATGCGTGCCCTTTCATTTCTGAGCATTGGCATGTCCTATTCTTCGATGGTAGCAATGATTTTGAACAAGTATTTTTCATAAATACTTACACCTTGAATGTGTAAAATGAGATTTATATATATTAATCAGGATCGTTTGGATGGCTTATAATTTCTCTCGAAAGTGAGAGAATAATGTTGATTTCCTTGTTCGTACATCTTTTTTGTCCGTACGTCTTTCCGTATGTCCGTCTCACTTTCCTTGTGACTGTAACTCCTCATACATTTTTTACTTCAAGGCTAAAAGTTTGTGATAAAATGGTTGCAGATAACATGTGGACAATGGTTTGATTGTCTGATGGAAGGGTTGCATTCTTATTTCAGAAATTTGACTTGTATTCCTTTTTAATCTTTTTAAATTTTGGTTTCAATTTTGTTATAGAATTATTGCATTTAGCGTGAAGATGAGCAATAAGCTTGCATTTGCATAATTTTGTTTTTGGTCCAAAAGGCTTAAAAATCTCAAATACTCTTTCAGATATGTGACTGTAGCTACTTCTACATTTTTGTTTTCTTTTTAGGATTTTAGTTTTGTTATAGAATGGCTGAATATAGGATATAGAAACGAAAGAATATTTCTTCAAATTTTGACCTTAAGGTGTCGAAATCTAATTGAAGGAATGTGACCTGACCTATACATTTTGGATTTGAAGGATGTTGTTTAATATATTACTGCATTTAGCATGAACAAAAATAAAGTAGTTATTGTCTGCATATGTGCAATAATCTTTCAGAATTTGGATTTTGACCCGTTGATCCAAACATGTGGTCCAAAGGGGTCAGGTTCTTATTTTTGGCACATAACTTTGAACTAATTTATGTTTAATTTTACATTTTTGAGATTAGTTTTAATTTCATTATAGAATGGTAGTATATATATGTCTTGTAGATGTGCATTAAGCTTTCAATTTAATTAGGTTTCTAGATTAGGTATTTTTATTGGGGATAACAAATACACAAATGTAAAAATATTAAATTTCACAGCTCTCAAAAGTTATTCAAAAAAGAACGCGCAAAAATTTGATTTACAATGTCAGGTGTGGTAAACGTTTTAATCACGAACTAAAGGGACAAAATCATTTCTGATAATCGTATTTCTATACTTCTGACCATCTTGACTATAGTAAGGTCGAATAACTAATAATGGGAGATTTCTTATGAAAATGAGTTAGACATGGGGTAAATGTCAGAAAGACAGCACCCCAACCACGAGAAATACAGAAGGAATTTACAAATCTAGAGGTCTCCACAATGCCTTCAACAAAGGTGGAATACAATTTTCTGAGAAAATCTCTAAATCGCCCCAAATAAATAAAACGTAAAAATAATACCGCTCTTACCAGATTAGTATACAAAATGTTCATGTAACAAACATACGAGTATAACACACAGACAAACCTATGACAATAATTTCTTACTTTGGGTATGTATATAAGACATATGGTGGGGTAAGTGACTGGACTAGTTTAGTGGGATCACACCCCCACACACACATACAACGAGGGACAAAGGAAATAATTGAAGAAAACAAAAGTTACCGATAAATTGATATGAAGTGAATTTCCCATTAAATTCACGAAAAGTGTTACCGTTTAAAAAACAAATCGCACCCTGCTGGATATACATACATAAATCTAGCAGTTCTTTTATCATTCTATCCGCTGTGTATTCAGAAGAAATAGGTACAAATGGTTGTGTAATAATATAAAGCTATCGACCAAAAAAGTATACAATATAAAAAAAGTAACATTTAAACATAACAACAACCACATCCAATGCATTATAGGTTCTTGGCATCTGACAGTGGCGGGGTTAAACATGTTTTATGACATATAATTATCAAACTAAACATTTAAAAAAATGAAAATTTAACTGTAGGAAATATTCTGACGCCCGATTAGAATTATATTGATTTGTTGATAACTCAGAAGTTACTTTACAGTAATTATTACCTATTTTCTAAGAAGTTATGGAATAAAATTGATGGACGCAGCCAGTATCGAAGATCTAAGGGCTTTCGATTTAAAATAAAATGATATTGCTTTGTTTGGTTGAAATTTATCAGAGAATTAATTACATGTTTATTATCCGGGATTTTATTGACCATCTTATTTGTCATTTATAATTACAACGTATCAATGACAATAAAAAGAGGAAATTATTAGTTTTAAGCCCCAATCAGACGCGTATTTGCATCCTTATTTGGCCAAATTCCGTCAATAACTTTTTATCATGTGCATTGATTTAATGTAGAATTACTGTGCATCAGAATGTCAATCGATAGCACTGCCATTCAAAGGAATCGAGGTGTAGTTTTATTTGGCGAATCTGAAATAAGACTTAACTTATACTGCATCATATATTAAATGAAGAATATATTCGATATTTGTAAAATAGTTTTATTTTCTCACACTTTTTGAAATTTTTTAACATTTGTATTTAAAATTTATAACCGTTTACAATTGCACATTATGTGACACATGATGCAAAAAAATTAATGGTAAACAAGAAACAGGGACAGAAGGAGAGTAAGACGTCAAGAGGCATCACTGAAATTTATAAGCATTTTAATATTGGCTAATGTGTGTTGTGTCATGGTACATAAATACTGAACGTATTACATGTCTTTCCTGTTTCTTCATCCACTGCTGTTGAGGTTCAATATTCTGAATAAAATATGTTTTGTTGTTAACGTTTTTACTTTTTGGTTATATAACTCTATCTGTATAAAGACATACTAGCAATAAGACTTAATTAGACTTATGAATATTTCAACTTTATTGGATTTCATGAAAAGATCCATTTTTGGCAGCTTTCCTCATTACTGAATGGAATTTAAAAAAATTGATTTTCACGTGACGTGGATGCGTTCTGAAAGATGATGGGATTGTTACTATGACAACCGAATTAAAGTCCTATAGATTAATCCGGAAACGTCACAACTGAGTGCACAGACATTGGATGATATCAAGATTTGCATGAAAAAACTCACTGTTTGACAGAGATGTGGTTTTTTCTCTTGTTAAATGGATTGAAAATTTGATACATAATTTCCATATATCAACCAAACTGTGCGCACCAAAGAGAAGATATTATTAATGAAAGGCTCGGTAAAGCTCTGAAGATAATAGTTATGATACGCACTCTAACTTAGATAATTTGTTATGATACGCAATGTAATGGAATGGTTGCTTTATCAGAAATTGCAAACATCCATTTGTTCAACTGTTGTGAAAAACATTGTCATCTTGAGCTTAATTGAGAGTTTCATTGTCATGGGTATTTCAACGAGACCAATATTACAAATACACGCCTCGCTGCCGGGCCACGCAAATGCATATTTAAAGTATTAGATCAATATCTTAACAGAGATAAACTTTTAGTAAGTTGCTTAGAAAGTTGGGAGCAACACAATATAATATTCGTCAGACATTCTTATACTACATAAACAGCAAAGCAATATATTTAGGATTCCAAATTAATCAGTTTTTAATCATATACTAAAATTAGAATTTTTTTTTATTTCAAAAGGAATAAATGTAAAACTGACATTGTAAATAATATTATTTTAAAGCTATATAAATTTATGGAAATAGCTGCATATACGCCACTGATGAAATGAACAACATGGTTTGAGGACGGAGATATATGACAGATTTTGGGCCTTCAGACAGTCTTGGGTAACTTGGGGAATTTCATAAAATAGTTTTAATGCTATGATATAAATTTGCTAAAATTACTAAGGAGTTAATTCTTCTAAGACAACTTGCCAAGTAAGCACATTTATAACAATGTATGTAAGATTGCAACTAGAAATGATAAAATAGAAAAACGATTAAATGAGATTAAAGAGTTGTGCTTTAAATCTTATCATTTATAAGACGACATTGACAATCTTTTTGGTTCATACTCCCTCAGTCACATCGGTGGACATATTAAGCTGATGTCAAAGTTTGACCAATATTACAAGTTGACATTAGGGAGCGTCACATCAATAGTAAGTACAGTTTGGCTAGATGTGGATTGGCATAAATTTTATATTCTTTTCTTTTAAATTTTGTAATATGTAATCATACAAATGGGAAAAAAATATTGTAAATTTTGATTTGCTATATGCGCATTTCGAGGAGTATAACCTTTTAGCAGGAGAATTAGAGCTGATCTAAAAATACTCATATCCAAACAAAATAGGTGTACTCTTGATCATAAATATGGAATATTTTTATTTTCGACCTAACATTAGAAATAGGTATGGCTAGAGTGTGTTGAGCAAAATTCTTATAAGGAAATGGGAGATAATGCTTGCAGGGTGATTTTAGAGGAAAGTTATATAATAAAATTGGATGAAATAATACATTTGAAAGGATTTTATCCAGAATACAAAAATGTGGGTTTCAGAACTCATAAAACTAGCCGTTGGACAAAAATCTTAAATCGGACACTGTTGTAGCTTGAAGTAAAATAATGAACTTCGCTTAAAGATTTTGGCATTCTGGTTCATAGTTTTAGCATGCAAGTCTTCAAAGTTGAATTTTTGACTCAGAAAATGTCAATACTCCATATTTATGACCAAGTGTATAATATTATAATGTGAAGGCTTGGACAACATGTAATTACACTTCTAATAATCAAGATAATTTATCTGCTTCTTTTGAATAAAACAAACTATAACATCATCAAGCACAATTTTATGGAGATCATATCATTCTCATTATTTTCTTACAGATTATTTACAAAACACGGATCTTTATAAACGTCGACATTTCACCTTTAAGACAAATACTGGAAGATTTATCGGTTCCTTTCCGTAATAAGAACTACATTAATCCAGATTCTGGAATCGACTATCTTCTATTCAAAGGTTATGTAATACAGCTTCAAACAATCAAACCTTCAGCAGTTGATAGTAAAACCTTTGGTTTTAATCAATTATTTATCAAATTTCAGCTGAATTTAATGCAACGTCATGTCTGTCAAGTGATTTTTCCCAATCTAGTATGTTTTATTAATTAATATACAGTAGATATTTATCACATTCGTTTTGAGAATGATATAAAATGTATAAAAATCTCCTTTTATATTGCCATATTCGTTTATTTGATCAACCATTCATTTGTACAATAACATAATTATTAAAGTCTCAAAAAAGTAGATGAATGCAGAGTTGATGCAGTTGCAGATATTAATAATCTTCAATATAAAAAGGACCGGCTCGGTGGTGAAATGGTTAGCGTGCTCTATTCGAGGCCGGAATGTCGAGGCTTCTATCACCGGTCGGATTAAATCAAAGATGTTAAAATTGAAATTGCTGAGTAAAGACTGGTCGACCCAGAGTTAGAATCGTGTAAAGTGGCATGTTTTCATATGGACTGTTGCTTGCACGTTAAAAATCCGGCTCAGCGTGTCGGCCTAGTACAAAACAAGGTTCATTCATCCTCACTCATATGTAGGATCATGTCCTGTGAAATATTTGCCGCTTGACGTTAAGCTTGATTCAATCAAAACGGTATTAACCACGTATTTACAGTGAAGGTGGATACAGATGACTTCCGTTTCAAGGAATAACAGAGCAAAATATTCCATATCAGTTATACAGAAAGAACATGTAGCTATTATAATTAGTATATAAAATGTTTCTTGTCTATGTTATCAGCGCCAAGAGTATTTTATTAACGTGCTAATTTACATTTTAAGTTTTTCTATTGATAGCCTTTAGAAGAAACAGGTAAACAAGGTCAAAATTATAATCACAAAATATATGAAAATATGTGTCAGTGTTGTAAAAATACATCTTATATCAAACCAAACCTTAGTAAAGTATGATCAGTACTAAAACTGAGTGCGGTAATCGTTCAAAAGGAGAAGCCGCCGTCGACCATAAAATGTCAGGAGTGATGAATTCAGCCGGAAAGCCGAAGATCCTTAAGTGGGTAGTTGTGTGTCAGCCTCTGAGTCCTGTAAAGATAATCATTATATTATATTATAATGGATCCATGCACTAAATTATGACTAGTTCTTTGAAGTTTTACTGTAATAAACGTAAAGTCTTTTTGGTTATTTTTCGTTTTATTTATACTTTTGTTATTTTATTTTTAATATGAATGGCAAATAATTTTGTATGTAAGAGAGACTTAGATTGTGCTACTGCTTTGGAAAATTAGGTCAAACCATATTTCACTATTCCCAATTTTGTTGACAATGGTCATTACTTTTCATTTCTCGGCCTGTCAAATTTTATTAAAGAATATCCGTATGTCGATGACATCGTGCAATGACTACACAGAGCACTTGACAAATGTCAAGATCACTACGTTCTATCACCAAACTGCATGTGTACACTTCTTATCTGCATTCTTTTTTATGACCCCTGTTTATTTTGTTGTTGACTGAACTATTGTGCATGTTTATTCTGTTTGTTTTGTTTTCGTTTGCCTTACATATTGTTTAGTATGCTTATTCTGTTGCACATTATCTGGTCTTGGTGTTGTTCGCGGTTTTCTGTCCAATGGCAACTATAGGATCATTTTTATAATTTTTTTTTAATTCAATCGTCGGTCAAAAATTGGAAAGAGCTTGTTTGTACTGAATTGTTTTTTTGCAATGCATTTGGCATATTGCTGTAGCAGTTTTGTGTCATGATTTTCCGAGATTTTGATATGATCTCCGATATTCTCTAGTATATGATTATTTTTCTTGGTTATGCTGTCGATGTAGACTTTCATAATTTGTCTTTGTATCAATACTATATTGTTTTTCAACTCTGGAACTGACATGTGACTTTTGCATCAGTATAAGATGTATTGAGCAGTGTATTAAATACTTTGCTCTGATAGGACTTCTAAAAAAATCCGGTTAATATTTCTGACAGCTCATTGGTGTAAATACAAAATCTCTAAAGCCGACTTGACAACCTAATTTACCCAGAATGCCTCAGGGATTACATCTGTTGTGTTCTGCTAATGACTTCTACTTCAAACTTCTATTTTTACTCAGTAAAATTCCCCGAGTACATGTCATGTTTTGTTGGTTATTTTTCATCTCAAAAACACAATTGCATGATGTGCATACACGATATTTGGGTTGTAAGTTATCCGTTCTATTTGGGGTTTTTATTATTATTTAATCTTCGCATAATAATGTGGATTCAGTTTTTACAATTGTAATATTTCTGACAAATTTTTATAGTTTTTTATTTTTTCATTATTTTTCTTTTCTTGAAAACAATCCTTAAATTACTTTGTTTTTTTTTCTTGAATGGACCGACCAATCCATGTTTAAGCATATTTTTATTTATACCTTCTTTTTTTCTTGGGGGTGGGGGTACCAAAGAAAGATTATTTTTGCCCATCAATGTAAACGAAGATGCATGAGTGGCAACAACTAACAAAACAATTTTATCAATCAGTTTTATGCCCTGATTTTGATTACTTCCCCTTGCTGAGCTTGATTTCAATTAACTGCGATTTATTGATTGTTGTTTAACGTCCAGCAGCAAATATTTAAAGCACATTTAGAACGAGAACAAGTTATGAAACAATAAATTATAAAAGAGGCTAGCTGGGGGGTAATACCGGGGAATGTAATTGCTACAAGATGCCAAATTTGGACTTTATGGGTAGGAGCAGGAAATTTAGCCTAAGCAACTGGTCCCCTACGGACCACTCATTACGAGCTGTTGCAAAGGGATCCTTAACTTGCTGAGAGCGTTACATATTCCCACACGAACACGGCGGTAACATAACCGTCCGAAACGGATTGAGAATCTATACATCCAGGCAAATCAAGCACGTTCAAGATACCTTTACAAAAGCTCCTAATGAGCGATTCGTAGATGACCAGTTGCATAGACTATATTTCTCGCCCAATTTGGCATCCTGTGGCTATTTAATTCACCGGCCTAACCCACAGGTATCCCCTTTTATGGTTTTTTGTTTGATTACTTGTTCTCGTCCTGCATATGCATGAAATATTTGCCACTGGATGTTAAACAACAATCAATCAATCAATCAATCAGTCAATCTCAGGATGGTTGAGTATTTATACACACCGCCCAACGGACCCCCCTTCAAATGGTGTTCTATTTGCAGGTGGAGAAATCGAATGGCCGATTTTATACCTCAGCCGTCCTTGGGAGAAATTAAATCTGAACATTTATTGATGATCCTCCCTATGAGCTCTATTTGGTTTTTTTCCCCGAACTTTTCTTAATAAGTTGAATTCTTTCTGGTAGGATTTTAACCTTATTTATCTGAGGATTTTTCTTCTTCTTTATTTTAGCTATAAAACACATGAAGGAATGGATCAAAAAAACGCGTTAGATAAGCTTATTGCATGTTCTTGCGCCTGTCACAATATTCACGAATATCCGTGCAATAGGCCTTTACGATCTTTAAACATGGCTATTGTATCCAGCCGACGCTTCTTCCACCTAGCGAGTCCCAACAAACGATATCTTAAAAACATTGAATTAAGCTCACAAATGGTATATGATAGTGGATCAATCTTCTGTCTATAACACATATTTCTACGATTTTAGAGAATTTATTAGTCTTTTAAAAACCGTAAGTGGAAAATTGTTCACCAGACCATGTTCCAAGCTGTAAAGTTTGTGTTCAATTTGAAGTCAAGAAAGCATTCTGAAAGTTAAATAAGTACTTGTTTTAAGTTGTTCAACATTTTCCTTGAGACAGTAACGTAACTTGTACCTCAAAAAGTATTGCACTTAGTAGTTGTCCCTGTCAACGTATTTGATTTTCCATTTCGATTTTTTTTTTATTTGAGTGCTTCTTTGCTATGTTTTGATCTTAGATTTCCTATGTTATTGTTCTAATGCTAGTGATGAGAGGCTACTCCTTGAAATGTTCATATAGCATACCAAATTATCCATATTTATTCAACATTGGTAATTTAGTATTATGATCATGTGTTCGTGTAAAAACTGATTATTCAAAGAACTGCCATGGTGATTTTTGTAATTCAATATAACAATCTGCTATAATAATTTGTCTCTAATTATTCTTTATGAATTATGAAAATACAATTATTAACGTCTTTTCTTATCAAAAATGTAGATAAAGAATACATGAAGATATTCCAATAAATAGGTAGTGATAGTCACGCAACGGATTTTTTTCTTTTAGTCTGTGAAGATATTGGTTGCTATTTAAAGACGCCATGGCCTTTGTCTGAGAGACTGTGATATTATAGAAGTGTAAAATTTACCAGTCATTTTTTGTATTATTCAATTCAGCAGATAATGTATTTGCTTATTTTTATCATTGATCCGCCGAATAATAGCTCTACATCTTTAATTTGGGAAGATTTGAACAACAAACCCGATTCGTATTTGTACCAGCAAACAAAGCAGTCAACACTGTGGTGGAAATGTGACGTTGATGTAATGTAAAAGTACTAAAGAATGAAGTTTTAAATTCTTCTGCTTTCCAAATTTGGCTTCTCATTTCGATTTGATTGGATTTGAGTGCCTCTATTGCTATGTCTGGATCTTGGGCTACCTGGTTTTTTTTCACATGCTCCTAGTGAGAGGTTACTTTTTGAAATGAATATAGCACACCTAATTCTTCATATTTATTCAACACCGGTAATTTTGTATTTCGAAGCCTCTGCTGGTGGATCTTGTCCGAGAGGGTATTCACTAACCCAGTTATCAGACTTGTATGACATAAAATTAATCAAACAATGCTTTAAAGAAATTGCTGCATTTGTTAAAATTCTAAATCACTGAAAATACGGAAAGCACCTCGAATATTATTGTACTAAGAAGTTGTCCCTTCTGTCTGATTAGGCATTCATTTTCGATTTGTTTTGGAATTTAATGCTTCTTTGCTATGTTTAGACATTGGATATCCTATTTTTTAATGCTGCTGATGACTTCTTGAAATGTTTATATAGCTTACCAAATTCTCCATATTCATTCAACCTTGGTAATTTTGAATTTTGGATCATGTGTTCGCGTCAAAACTGATTATTCAAAGATTTGCCATGGTGATTTTTGTAATTCAATATAACAATCTGGTAATAATTTGTCTCTAATTATTCTTTATGAATTATGAAAATGCAATTATTAACGGAATATGGAAAGGCCTCGGAAAGTATTGCACTTAGTAGTTGTCGTTCGTCGGATTTGGCTTCCCATTTCAATTTGTTTAGATTTGAGTGCTTCTTTTCCGTTGTTTGGATCTTGGTCTTCCTATGTTTTGGTTCTAATACTACTGATGACAGGTACCCTTTGAAATTTTCTTATAGCCTATCGAATTCTTCTTATTCTACATTGGAAATTTTGTGTTTCTAAGCCATGTACGTGACTGAAAGTCAGTTTGTATACAGTCACATCAATGACCCAGAAGAGCATAAGACCCGTTCGGAACATTTTCATGTCCCAACCATGTATTGGTTACCTATATAACATGAAAAACACTTCAAACACTGTTTTATCTCAGCGTCCAGTAAGTGTAATACAACTAAAACTTCTGTCTTCTTGACTATACTGTGCCCTTACCACTATAAAAGAACATATAATAAAAGCGTATGAACATAATTGTATTAAATATTTTTGAAGTGTGAAAAATTCTCTTGATGTTTTTGGACAAACTACGCACCTTTGATAAACCATTTGAAACTGCTGACACTTACGATTTTTCCACCCTTTATACTACGCTTTCCCATAACCTTATTAAACAGAAGTTACATAGCGCACTGATTGGGCATTTGATAAAGCAGATATTTTTACTAGTACATGTGTTTGCTTTTTTCTCGGATGAAAAGGTTACTGCAAAAAATACACTCACTGGACTTGTTAGGAGATGATAAATCTATTAATTTTCTTCTTGCCAATATTAACATCAGGTTTGGTGATAACATTTATCCACAGGTTGTAGGGTACCAACTATGCCATCCTTAAATGAAGACTTATTTCTCTCAGTTTATTCCCAAACTCCACAAAGATCTTTCCAGGTCCGATTTAATAGATAAATAATTGTTGGTGTCAAATAAATCACAACAAAAAGAATGCACCCAACCAATATATCGCCCCTCCTTTAATTCAATAGTCGCCATAATTGGATTGGTTAATCCTTATGGTATCAGTGTATCTGAACTAGTAATGGACCTGTTACCGGTAATTCAACAATGAGTTGACCTCTTCTCGAATTGAAGTTGTAAGAGTTAAAGAATTCCACGACGGGTGTTGCGTTCAGTTCAGGGGATGCTTACCATTCCGGAGCAGCACCTGATCCCACTCCTGTTTTCCTGTTTTGTAAAGGAGCTCGTAGATTCCAAGCCTTTGTTCGTTTTGTTTTCGTTTTATCTTTAAGTGTATTTTATTTTTGTCCTAGACTATGCACCTTTTATCTCTCTCATAGGTATTCTACAATGGATTCAATAATACTAACCTCTGACGTGGATATATTTGCAGTTAATAAACCTAAAATACGTCACTACATGCTGACGTCATACAGAGCCTTCAACAGAGAAAACAGAAAAAGTTGGCTCAATCGTTTGGTTTCACGTTCCGCTATAAAGATGATGTCCTTTAACTGAATAACTCCAAATTTGGCGACTATGTTGACCTCATCTATCCCATTGAACTTGAAATCAAAGATACTACAGAAACAGAAAGGTCTGCTTCTTACCT
>JAULBM010287234.1:0-16079 GCA_032357055.1 Geukensia granosissima | reverse complement strand
CACTTGACAATCATTAGAAAAATTTTGTCTTCATTTAATATTTGTAGCAGACAAGAAGAATTTGATCTTCATTTTCTTTAACGGGTTAAAAACTAGCTACATACGAGATCTTACTATCAACGTGACATTGCAGGGTCAGCAATATGCTCCACAAAACTCTTTCTTTCCAAGTGACTGACAGTAAATAAGAGTTACTTTCCTCTCATTGCAGTATCACACCTTTGGGTTCTCCACCCTGTATACCACTTTTCCCAGTTGAAAACTCCCGAAAAAATTTAAACTTTGGTTTACCTTTCCTTTTTAAAAAAGAATTCAAACACATAAAGGTATAAATATTTCGGCGGACGTGTATGTCAGCATTCAGATGGGAACAAACTGTGCACCCTTATCGCCGATTTATTCTTTATAAGGTTTAATTCATAAGCAGCCTTCTGCAAACAAAAGAGAAAAAGTTGGCTCAATATTTTGTTTTCACCTTTTGCTATATAAGCGATGCTCTTTCATCGATCCATTCTAAATTCTAAATTTAGGGACTTTGCTGATCGCATTTATCATATTGATCAAAGACACTACACAAACAGAAAGGTCTGTTTTATACCTAGACTTACATCTAAAAAATAACAGTTAGTTAAGAACAAAACTTAACGAAAAGGGAGCTTACTTAGATTTTCCCATTGTAGCAACGCCTACATACAGAGAGTATATTAGTCAGTTGTTTCGATACTTTAGGGCATACTCTTCCTATCAGGATTTTATTGATAAACGGTTGCTGCGGACTAGATAGCTAATGAACCAAGGGTTTCTCATTACTCCTGTATTTTTTTGGTCGCCATCATGATTTTGATGACCGGATAAATATAATAAAATGACAATCGATTTTTCCCACTGTTGTGAGTTAAACATTCGTTCCTATACAGGTTGTGACTATCATCGATTGAGAATATACACCGGCTTTGTCTACTTAGTAAAACTTGTGCCACTTGTGCTTAATAAAATGAATATTGTTCCGGAGCACCTGTACTTATCCTGTTGTTAGTTTTCTCAGTAAAGGAGTTCGTGAATTCCTAGCATTTGTTCCTTTTGTTTTTGTTTTTATCTTTCAGTTTGTTTGAAATTTGTCGTGTCTTTCGAAGATGCACTTCTGATCTCCCACATGGGTATTCTACACTGGATTTGTTACTCTTGTTTAAGTTTGAAGTACAGCTCTATGTAATAATCAGGCACTTTCTATTGCTGTGGTGATATGTTACAAATAATAAAATCAGAAAATATCAGTATTTATATGATAAAAATACATTATGTTGCAATTTAAATGCATAGTGTGATTTACTTTGCCTTTTTTATCATATATTTCTAGTAAGCTTTATTTCTCAACAATATTCAACATGTTCAATGTAAAATACCAGTTTAATTATTTTGTTCAACAAATATATTGGTATAAAAGAAAACCAAATATGAAATAATTAATGTTTTCAATATCTTTATCTAAACATTCAACATTCTTTGAGAAAATGGCCTTTCATTTCCAGAAATCATGACGACGTTGCTAGTTAACATATCCAATTTACGTATATGTATTTGTGAAACATATCTTTATTCATTTGATGTATTCAGGTTGCCGGGGTCGAAAATTCGAGGCGGAGGACCTTTAACAGTCTATGTAAAAATACCAGGAAATCATTGAAAAAGCTCATTTTTGCCATATTTTCTTGAGAATTTAAGAAAGAAGTTCATTATGAAAAACAAGTTCCGCTGGTAGATTTATAAACTTATTCCATTTCTATCAAATAAACTCGAGGTTCCCACAATAAATAGGCATCGCTCATTCCTGAATGCGAACAAGTACAGAAACCAGCACAATCATAACAAACTCTAAAAGAAAATCAAAAGATTTAATTTTTTGACATGACGGTATAATATAAGGTATGTGATGAATTCAGAATCTATATCGGAATAACGATAATTTTCCGTAAAATTTTAAAAAGTTTATAGTATTATCTTGCATACTGGAATAATAGCAAATACAGTTAACGTGACAATTTTCTAATTACTCGTCAACAATTTCTTGAAAAATACAAGAATTACTCCCCTTAGCTGATTTTTCACAAAACGGACCTAAACAAATTCACTGTCCCCTGGATATTAGCGTTGTAATATCGCTAGTGGAATTTGTTGACCTTATAGTAAATATCCAAAGAAAAAATAATATAGTACAACTTAAAGTTGAGAAATTTAACAACACGCCTTAGAATAGTAAAGATGGTCATCAACATAAATTGAAAAGGGTTATTATGTTTTAATCTTGGTTAGATTGATGTTGTTCGGAAGGTAGTTTTCAAAATGGTCACTGTTCTTTTAAAAATAGGAGATGTGGCATGAGACACCCATGAGACTGCCACCCACCAAGTGACAGTAGAATTTTAACTTCTACAGGTCCCATTATGGCCTTCAACAAGGAATCAGAGTCCATACCATAAAAGCTGTAAAAGATCCCGAAGTACAAATTGTGAAACTATAATAAAACACGACAATCGACCTAATCTAACAAAAATGGTGAACATATATGTTTTATAGAAACACCATTCAATCAAATATCAGAATGCTGTTAATTTATATAATTTGGAAGTGTAGTATAAAGAGTAGAGAAATCATAACTGTCAACAGTTTCAAAAGGTTTTTCGAATGTCTGTAATTTATCCAAAACTTCCAGTGAATTTTTAACACTCAAAAATAGTTTATACCATTATATTCGTAAGCTTTTTTTAAAGTAACTCGTGATTATTTGTTTCAATTTTAATAGAGCACTAGTCAAAGGACAGAAAGTTTGGTGGCACTACACTTACTGTACGCTGAGATAAAACGTAACTTGAGGGTTTTTTATGTAGTTTAGGTAACCAATAAATGGTAGGGACTTTAAAATGTTCAGCAGGGGAATTACGCTTATCTGTCGAAGTAATGTGTCTGCCAACAACTTGAATCTCTATTGAGTACATAGCTTGGAAAGAAGAAGAATTAAATATTTCTTTCTTTAGTACCTCCATGTTGTATCATGTTTGATACCGATTTCTGTAGTTTGAATGGCAGAACCTTTGTATGATTTATATTTTAAAATCATTTTTACGAAATGCAAAATATAAAAAAATTACCTAATTTGTGTTTAATTTTGATATTTTGATTTGATATCTGAATATCTATAAAAGTGAATTTAATGTTGATGAATACAAATCTGATCTTGTTTGGTATTCTTAATTCGTCTTCATGCCAGATACATCTTTATCGCCTAAACTAAAAGACTAAATATCTTAATTTGAAGATGCACATCAGAAACACATGCATTGTGTTGAAAAATTGAGGTCACTTGAGCAATATTTCATGGTTAAGTTTTTATTTTTGCAGATTTGATTTTAATGACTATGTGCAAAATTATAAAATATGTTTTGTGGATGCATCTTTGGGAGTCTGTCAGCAAAACACCAAAAAAGGTCATTAACCCGCATTCATGTGGTTCAGGTTCATGTCAAGCTTTAATATTGTAACAAAAGTGATTAAAGTCAAATTGAAGCTAAAACATGTGTAAGCATACACATGTATATTTCTGATTTCTTGTCATAAATTCCAGATGGAGATAAAGCAAATCGATCTTTGCAGGTACTGGTTGGAACATACAGTGCAGGTGTCCCAAAAATCAGATTGCTTCTTCTTCCTAAAGTCCAGCAACAGCATATTTTTTTAGAAAAAACATAGCCAATCACTGGGCCCCGTGCTTGCCCAACTTCTAGTCAAAAAGTACGTCTCTTAGGATTGTTATACAAAATTAAGCTCAACACAAAATACAGGTTCAAAAACAATAATCTACATGTCCTATGGCTGTTGCAGTAACAAACCTTAAAAGCTTGACAGAAAATGTTTTCCAGGTGACTTTTTTCCTGATTTTGCATCAGTAGTCAAATAAAAAATCATGTGATTCCGGAAACCCAACCAACCCCAATTTGTTCCGACCCTTAACTATTTTTGGCTATTTTTAACAAGCACGGTTAAAGTCAAAATTAGTCCATTATATAACTTATGTAAAACATAAATCATGAAAATAAAATCTACCTACCGACCCTTATATTCAGAAGCATAATACCAGAAAGACAAGATTTTTCTTTATTTGACCTTATATACCTTACAATCTTGGCTAGACATATGCAACTGTGAACCAGATGAGTGATTACAAGCTCAAGGGAAATTATGGTTCTTGTTTTGATGTATGATCTTAAAAAATAGATACCAATTTCATCCGATTCAACTTTTAAATGTGTAATTGGCACCTGATTAATATAGTGCGAAAGTTTTGATAACAGATATTTTACAAATTAGAGCTGGAACAGTTGTCCGTATTTTTTACACGTCTGCAAAAATTGAAATAATACTATGGTATGGCGCTGTTGGTGTCGACATTGGCTTGTGCAGACTGGTTGGTTTACGCGTGATATATTCGCCATAACACAGCTAACTTAATGAGCCACATGCACCTATTTCTTACCGTAATTGAGGTATACACGATGTACAGGATTGAAAAATTGGTATTCCCTAATTCGGGATCTGTTTTTATTTCTCGCCCGATTTCGATGTTATTTTATGATTTCTTATAAATGAAAATGGAACTAAATTTATTCTTAGCTTTTTGTAGCATTTTATAAACGGGGTAAAAGGGAAAAAACTGATATTTTAAAGGAGATGACAAAGTTTTAGTTTTTATTCGATTATTCTGTCGTAAGACATCTCTCAACAAACTAAATGACAGTTTTCAGAGGAAGCCGACACATTTGTTCTTTAATAGCGTTTTTTTCAAGAACAATTGGGTCAAAATGGCCAAAAATCAATTTTGCATACTTTTTTCCAATTTTTTTCGTCAGATTTTTTTTCTTAAGGATTTTTCATCAAAACATGCATCAAAGTTACACAAGGATTTCAGTAGCATTTTCTCTTTTATACAAAAGTAGTCAAATGTTAATAAGACGAGATAAGAAATTTTTTTATGAATATGTGTCGACTGTTTCTAGCAGAGCAATATTTAGTGGGCTGTTTGTTGTTTTTCGGTCGTGTCTTCTTCAGTGTCGTCGCCGGCACACTGTCTAATCCTCTACTACTCTCAAAGGGCAGAAAAGATCTCAACTACACTTTCACAGATTCTTCGTTATGACTTACAGTTTTGCAGCTTTTCTTTTATATTCCAGAAAGTAAATTTTTAAATCTGGCTTCAATTTTTCCTTGTAAAATGAGGGATTAGCGTTTTTACCATGTAATTCCTCCTTAATCACTCAATAGAAATTGTTCTGAATAGCCTTTCATTTATTCTTTGTCAATAAATGAAGTATTGGGCTTCCTATTGTTTTCCAGAAAATCAGTGCTGTGAATTCTAACTGAATTTAGAATCGCAATATGATGAAAAGTGGGTCGAAGAGTAATTTTTTATTTGTTACTCCTTCTAAACTATTCAACAGAAATTGACTTTACTTTTGCATTGTACATGGAGCATCACACCTCCTACATGCTTTTTATTTCTGCTAAAAGCAAAAATTTTTAATTTGCAATTTTGACTTGTAGAAAGCTGTGAAATATAGGGATTACCATTTCTACTTCTTCTTAACCGTTGAATTGAAGTTAAACAAGTTTTCACATATTCTTTATCAATAGATGTTGTTCTTCACCTCCTATTTCACTTTCCCGAGAATTCAATGCATTAAATTCTAATTGTAATTTTCAACTGTAGTATGCTACAAATTTGGAGTGAGGGTACAATTTCTTTTTCTGATACCATTGTTCCCCTCCTTAAGCTGTCAACAATTATTAACAAAACTGTCACACCTTGTGTGTAGCTAGGTTTATTAGGACTATGTCATCTAAATTCTTAAGAATTTACAACATTTTTATGATTCTTTTCTATCTAAGGAAGTAATATCTACCGCCAATTGAACCTCTCACGTTCAATGTTTGTTTTACTAGGCAAAAAGTAAGCTGGGGACACACGTATCGGGGAAGACGCAATACTTAGTTTATTATATTTGTGCTATTGCGAACTTTTAGTGGTATGTGAACAGATTTTTTCTATCTTTTACCTCGAGAATAATCGGGTCAAATGTTGGAGAGTATTGAACATAAATATGGGAAGTTTACAATGGAAAAGATGAAGTCATTTTGTTGTCAAAATTCGAAGAAACAAATTTTCTCTCCGTCAATTACGAGAAATAAATCGAAGTATGAAGCAGATTTTGTTGAGTCTGTGGTCTATTATTTCCAGGATTATTCAATGACAAAATATCATCAATATCACCAAAAGTAAAATTAAACGATATGGTCGATTACATTCTGGTATTTGCATGGAGATCCTGGATTAATTTTGATTCATAAAAGTACAAAACAAGTGGACAAGAAGGGTTGTGGAGTACCCTTAAACACAGTAGTTTTAAGGCCTTCCTTGACTGTTGACAGTATAGTTGTAAGTAGTTTAAAAAGAGGTTTGGTGAAGCATAAATCGACACTCCGAAATTTTAGAAAGGAAACAATATTTTTTCAAACTATTTGTATTCAAGAAATAAATTTTACCTATAGTTAATTTTATTAAAATACAAAATTACCATGTTAAATAAATATGGAAAATTTAAGTATGCTATATGTAATATCAAGGAGGAACCTCTAATCAGTAGCATTAGAACCGAAACATAGGAAGTCAAATATTCAAATATAGCAAAAGAAGCACTCAAATCCAAACAAATGTTTATCTTATTCTTGTTCCCTTGGTTGCCATGTCTACCGTCATTTCCCTTGACCATGCGACTATCTGATACTTCCTCTATAACTTAATGAATATTAGAATTTTTTTTAAGTTTTACTATAAAACAAACAATAGGTTTATATTGTACAACAAGCAGGTCATAATTCACAACATTTATTCTTCTTAAAAGGGCTATATTTTGACTCATTTGACGCATTATACAAATTATCTAAGGATGAAAAGCTATCTTTAATCATGGTAACAGTGAAATACTGCTGCTGAAATGGCCACTTTTGGTAGCATTAGAACATCTATTGAAATTATTTTGTTGGAAATCGAGGAAGACAACTAAGACTGCTAAAGTCCTATTATCAGCCGATTCACTAAATTCTAATTCAATTTTTCTTTTATTATTTAGGATAATAAAAATGTATACCCTTTTCAGGTGCGCAAAACTAAAGTTGTCTTTCTTAATTACCTTTTGTGCATTTCGTTATATACACCGACAGGTTGACAGGGTAAACTGCAATAAATTATGGAAAAAAACATTACAGAAAACTACATCTATGATGACGTTTTTAAAGACCAAATTGTATTTCCAAGTGAGTCTTAATCTTGTTTGAATTAACTTGAAGCTTAGTCACTACCGACCTTGCAAGGTTATAATATCTCATCTCCAGCTCGTTGGCAATATATACATGATTGGTCTAAAATAAAATTTGTATAAATATTTATATATCTGTCGGAATACAGAAAAATATGTTTACTAAAATTGCTAAAACTTGAGAGACCTTAGAAAAGTTAGCGGGCCTTAATTTTTGAAAAGATATATTTCGTTTCTCTCGGATAATTTGGATAATAGGTTAGTAAAATCATACGTCATTATAATAGCTCTTCCTCCAATATTTATTCCTAAAAGGTATTGAAAATTAAGTTCTGATCCGATAGGTACTATCGAATCAGTATAATAATTAATTGTCTATTTGCAATTAAAATTGTCAAAATTGATTTCTCCTTTAAAATGTGTATTTAATTGATAAGTGATTTCAATAGAACAGCTTCACTTATTTTGATTTGATAATCTCCTATTTGACAGAGAACAAAAATAACTCTTAATACATTGATTAATCTACTGTGGGATACTGGACTTGTATTAGCATTTCTACTATTATTCGATGCAAGAAAATTGAATTAACAAACACATAGCTGTAACTATGAAGCTAGCCTAAATTATCGAGAATGCAATTAGCTAATAAAAGATATAAGGTCGGATATCCTAATTTCGAAACAAAGTTTTTCAAAATCATCGGAGCAATGAATAAAAGAAATTATTTGTGATAATTTGTAAGCGAAAGTCCAGGTCAGATTAAGAGTTAACCTTTTACTTGGAGTATAAATGGTGGCTGATTAAAACATGCAAAACTGTCCTGCAATGATTATTGACGTACGAATCCTTCAGTATTTTCAATTAACAAGACGTAAAAAACGTCACTCCATTATGAGGTTTCCTTTACTACCAGTGAATTCCGTACTGGTTTAAATTTTACCGACCATTATTTTAAAAGAAATATTAGGATGATGAAGAAAAAAAGTCGATAAAAAGTATAAATTATCGGCATACTTTATTGGTTTTGCTGGGCTAATGCAAACCATGATTATTCTACTTTCAGAAACATCTTGTTTCAACATATTGCAAAGCAAGGAACTATATTTGTTTTGAAAACGCCATAGATATCAATTCATTTCTGGAATGTTGATAATAAAAAGGTCTTGAGGACCTCTCCTTCTTGTGATGAGATCTAAATAGCAAGAGGACAAAATAAATAACAGACCAAAACTTAAATGTTTATAAATTAAACAAAAAAAATTATAACATGAATACTCAAGGACTATCTAATGACGAGTCCTGATATGGGACATGTGATGTAGCATGTTTTCCTCCATTTCATGGTAGCTATTCAAGCGCAAAATAAGACATACCTTTGCTTTGTATGCTTTAAACGATTATTTCATATTATGCCAACATTTTGTAGTTTTAGTATAAATGTCAAATTAATTGCGTGGCCATTCCATGAATATTCCATCAACAATTTCATATAAGGATTCATTAATTTCCTGAATTTTGAAATACCATTTAACCTCTAGTGACAATAAAAATTGTATAATACTATTCCTTAGTTAAAGGAGTACAGTACATTCTTTTTACCCCGCCATTTAATAATGGCGGTCCCTCACATATCGCAAAGATTTTGCAATGTCCCTTTTTCAAAAAATAATATATATACAATATAAATATTCACTCGATCTATCGCCACTAGTGTATTTCCAGCATTTGGCCAGATTTGGGAATATAAAGAAAATGTACTGTACTAAAGATGCTTTATAAATGCCACTAAGATTTTTTCCTTAACTAAGGAAATTCTTAGGAAAATTAAAGTCAAATGAACACTTAAGTTAAGAGTGTTTAGGAATATGGGTGCCACATTGAAAAGTAAATTAATATTGGACCTTAGGGAATTTACGTGATTTACTACAAAATACTTTTATTTTTATTTTCATTTATTTGATTACCATCATCTATTTCCATGTAGCTTTAGTTTAAATTAATGTGACTGTGGTTATCATAGGCGCAGTCAGAATTTATAAAGGGGGTAGGATAAACTTAACAGACTTTTAAATTTTCCATTATTAAGCAGGAAAGGTTCAATTTAACCTACAACACATGTGAAATCTTAAAAGTCAATTAAAATGTTTCTCAATCTAATTTATGAATTTATGACGTCATAGAGACATAATAAATATTTTGCTTGTTATGTATTGGATACATTAAAACATTACACTAAATATTTCAGCTTGAATAGAATACTTAACTTTGAATGAAATTTCGGGACGAAAATGACCCTTCGTGAACCCACTCCTTTATTGAAAAAGTCCAGTTATTGCCTTGAATTTGCATAAATTGTTCCGAAAGTTAAAACACAATAAAGAACTAATATTAATATATGAATGATTATTTTTCTTTTGATATCATTGTTTTTTTTTACCACAGGGAAATAGTTTTTTTGGCGCCAGCGAAATGGTCAGCATTTGTGGTTTTTGTTAAAATAGCTGTTTTGTTCTTCATATATGTGTGAAAAAATGCCACAAGTGTCATAAGTCATACATTTTATTTGATATCAAAAATTGCTATACCTTTATAAATCTTTCTTTGAAAAGTTATTGCAATAAAACATCAATATTTTAACTGTTATGCAACAGTAACAATTTTCTATTTCAGCGGGAAACAGTTCCAGAATTGTTTCCCGGTCAACAGTTGTGTCTGTTTAAAGCATTGGTTAAGACTAAATGTCTATTGGCTGGTCACATCATGTGATCAGTTCTGATCGACAAGGGTATAACAAAACAGTTATAAACTGTACAGCAGCTGTTTTATTTGACCTTCTGAGCGAGTTGTTGCCTCAGCTTTCGGATTCGGGCAACAGTTCAGTCTTCCAGTCAAGCAAAACAGCTGTTGTTCTCGGACCTAGTCAATAACAGTTTACTAGTATGCCTTTCGCTTTTAAAAATTGTTAGTTTGTCTTTTTAAAAGAAACTGCAGATCATATAAGTTTTCATTGAAATTACTGAGTGCCCCTTTTTATACAAACTTTTATACGAATTTATAAATGACACTTTTCCACTTCATCATGTTTATACATGTATGTGATATGTAATATTTGGAATGCTCTTAATTTCAAACTTAAAGTTTTCCGGAAGGAAACGATTATAATAACAGGCCGGAAATGCAGTTGTCTAGAAATTCCGACTTTTTTACGCTAAGACCTCAGCAGTTTTGTATATGACGTTAATCATATTTTTAACTGAGAATAACGTTGCATTCACATGTATTCCTGCTTCCCCTGCCTATGAGGTTTATGTTTCGCAGTTGATTTGATACTCTCGTGTCTGTTCCAAGTACAATGTATCAGGATTTTCTGAAGAGAGCATTGCTGTTGTCGTATAAATTTCTACAACAAGGATACATCCAATCAAGGTTGAAATCGTTCGTTCTTAAATTTTATGGTCGCATTCACAAATTGGTTAATCCATATGGTATCAGTGTATCTCAACTAGTTGTGGGCCTGTTATCGGTAATACAAAAATTAATGTAGTTGACCTCTTGTCGGATTGACCTCAACCCGAATTTGAGTTTAAGAATTCCACGACGGGTTTTGCGCGCAAGACAGGGGATGCTTACCCTTCTGGAGCACCTGATCCCAATAACTGTTATGTAAAGGAGTTCGTTGATTGCAAGTCTTTGTTCTTTTTGCTTTATGTTTAGGTTGGACTCTTTGGACTATGCTCGTTTTATCTCTCACATTTGTATTCTACACTGAATTTAAATCAATACATGCATCTAAGCGACAACTTTGACCGCTTTGCCTTCAAAGTTGTATTAATACCTAAATGTTTTGGAAACGAAATACATTTTTATTTGTATAGCTGGTGTTCAGCAGGTCTTATGTTTGAAAAGCGATTTTTTGCTAGCAAACAAAACCAAAATCTCCTATGTACTAGACATAATTGTGACTTTTATGATTCTGATTTAACAACTAACAATTGCAAGTCTGGTGTCAAAAAGAAAGCCTAACGATACACAATTTTAACACTCTTTGTCAACTATAAAATGATGAAAATGACCGTTACAGTAATATTTAAAACACATCTTAAACATTGTGGTACCAAACGATAATCATTGAATCTCAAACTTTGTCCTATTGGCTGATAAATGAAATTATCGGTTGATACAAACGTATTTTTACACAAAAACGAGCCAAGTCTAATGTAAGACCACACACGGTAGTCTTAATTGATAAATATATCTGAAGACTATCAGGCACAAGGTACAAATGTTCAATGAGCAATTTTCGGTTACTCATATACACGTATATAAAAAACGGGAAACAATTCAATTAGTGAGTAACAAAAAAATTTTTTATATGATATAAATATAAAAAAGATAGGAAGACGATAGTAATGGATCGATTTATTATGAAAACAAAGTCCCCGTTTAATGCACCTTTAGTGCGATATCCAAAATTTAATTGACCTTCAACGTTATTATAGACGACCCTTTTCTCCCATATTATGGCTTAAGAATTGCATAAACACAGTCATATGTACAAACATGATTTTCAATCAAATACTATTTCAAAATGCTAAAATACTTTCTACATACATAATGAAACATGCTTAATCAATAGTTAGACATTTGTGGTCAAAATAAACCAGAGCCTTATGAATAAGTGATTTTAAGATTTCCTAATTTTGTTCTGATTCTCTTACATATAACTTGACGTTTAGTCACTAAAATTAACCTATTCATACAAAAATATGACAATTAAAATTTCGAAGTATTATAATTTAGGAAAGTCCAAAACTGAACATTGAACAAATAAAATCAAATGCCACATATTAGATTATAATAAAAAAAAGAAAATACGAGTAACATATATCAAATTGGTACAAGTCATTGACAAACAAGGGGCAAAGATGGATTACTCAAATATTCCTAATTATGTACCTTACATGATTGAAAGAATCGTATAATATTCTCGAAACTCTGGACAGTTATAACATTAGCTAAGTAAATATTTACTTTTATGTCTTCGCTACTCAGTACCCATACAAATTTGTCTTTTTTCTGACATTATATTATATTCAAAAAGGTAAAGAAAAAGATCAGAATATATTGTAAATGATGGATAGTATCACAGAAATATAACAATGTAAAACATGGTCTTGTCTGTTTTCTGACTTAACGATTTCTGAAAGCTCCTTTGGTATCTTTTATTTCTTTTATTGTCTCTGAAAGATTTTTCCATATGGTGCATTTCGACATGAATTAAAGGAATTCGAAGATACCAAAAATAGAAATAGAAATAGTTAAGTCGGAAGACAGACAAGACCATGGCCAACAAAATGAAACGAAAGACAAAGATAGAACACACAACACTATTCTGAAAACTAAAGCTGTAGTAACACGAACTCTACAAAAACCAGGGTGAGTTCAGGTGCTCCGGAAGGGTAAGCAACTTCTGATCCACTTGTGGCTTTGTCGCGTTACTCAGTAGTCAAAGCCGGTGTATACGATGTTAGTGACAACCGGTATAGGAAAGGATTTGTATTCATGACAGTTGAAAGATATCCATTGTCATCTGTGAAATTTCAAAGATGCAGTTTTTAACTACGTGTATTATGTAAATGTATACCTCGTACATGTATGTCATTGATGACTTTCACCAAGCTTTATTACTTACCAAAAGTGTAATAACAAAAACTGAAAGAAAATTTATAAACATTTTCTTTACTAGTCCAACACCTTTTAAACAACATAAAATATTTTTGAAATTTTTCGGAACAATTTTCAATTAGATCATTACAGGCTTACAATCTTCAATGTCGTGATGTTATCGGAATATCATCATTGCAAGGCATGGATGAAGAAGTAAATCTCGGATACATTCGTAATTAAGGACGTGACACATACAGAAATAAAATAATAATATATGAAGATAGACGTATTTAACATTATGAAACGAATAATAAAGATACAAGTTCATTTCATGCTGTTTCTAGATTAAAACGAAAAAATATAAAAATTAAAGAACTTCATAAATGATATGTGTAAAGCAGCTAATGTTTTCTTAGTTGTTTGTCGAAATTATTGTATAGAGGACCTCCGGAATGAAAATCATATTTCCAACATTTCCCAAGCTAAAAACCGAACAGAACAACATAACGTTAAATATCGGACTGTAACCACACAGTTAGAGGCTATATATGAAAGTTCCTACAATGTACTGACTTCCTTAACTTCATAAAACTCCGAATAACCTTTGGTTCATTTTTGCCTCTAGCTATAAATAGTAAAAGCACTACAATTAACTTTTCAGTTTTATTTAATTGTGCTTTTACTACCATTGAAATTCTCAATTTTAACTTTTGCAACTTATGATTTGTCTACACTTTATATACCAATTTACCACATAGGTGTAGTATGGAAAAGTTTTGATATCTAATCAACAAACTGATCATTCAAAAAGTTTGGTTGTTTTTTATATATAATTCGTTTACAGCGATAAGTCTAGTAATAAATACGCTTAATGGACTTCAACTGACAGAATTTCAGCGGTCGAATTCGTTCTTGATATTATTGATGTCCAATTTGACACCACATCGTTGCCATCTCATTTGGACCAAACTGAGCTCTTCCTATTACAGAAGTATTTATATATTATTTTGAATCTTAGTTAATGGCAAAATTTTAAAAAGACTCTTAGTGGAAACGTTTTATAATACTTTTATATATTTGATGATGTTTTATGCCCCCGTCACATATAGACGCATTGCATGTGTCACCGTGTTCCAACGTAAGAAAAAATATTTTGAAAAATATTTTAAAGTCCAACACGCTCCCATTTACGAGAAATATTGACGTTGGGTACCGTATGTTCCGCGTGTGCTGGACGAGAGAGCGACGTTAGCGAAAAAATTTGAAAACGCTTAGAGAGCGAATTTTTTTCTTATTTTTAATTTTATTACGTACCGACAGCGTACCTCGGACGTACCTCAATGTTGATTGAGCGATATGAAAGTATTTATGGAGAGTAACGAACGTCATCTTAACGTTTGGTTGTGGTCGTCTTTAAGGTTTATTTTACTAACCCAACGTAACACATCTTTATTTTATTATTCTACTTCCAGATGGCATGTAAACGCAGATGTGGACGTGGTCATTGTGTAAGGCCCGGTAAAACAATCTAAACAGAAACAGCCTCCTCTGAAGTAGGAGAAGTTCCTTCTTAGTATTCTTTATCTGGGTCAGAAGAAGGTAAAGGCTCCCATATACTCCCCTTAAACACCTAGTCAGTCTGATGATACCAAACCTGACGCATCAAATAAATAACTACAGAATTAATTACTCAGCCACCCAAGAAGCCTTAAAAGAATTGTTCCGTTCTAATGAGATTTTCTGGAATATTAAAGTTTCGGATTACAGAAATAGATCACAACTACAAAGTATTCAGCTCCGTTGCAAGCACATTGTAGACAATAGTGATATTCAGTTCCATTCATTTTATCGCGGGCGGATGTAAAACTCTTCACAAGCAATAAACATTAGTTGTTCAACATTTTTCAATTCTTTCAAAAATATTATTTGAAGACCTTCACATGACTACTTGTATAGACTTTGTTTTATTTTATGCTAACAACTTTTGTAAATGTGCCTGAATTCATCAGAAGTTACCTATAATAATAATTTGATTTCTTATTGTGTTATTTTTTCATCATTAAAAAAATGTTATTGTGCCCATTTTATCTTTAACTGAAATACTCACACCAATCCCACAGTACCCTTTAATGACTATACAACTAGTCGTCAAATAAAGAACGAGTTAAAATGGCGAACTTCAGGATGATTTAAAATGTGAAACAAGTCTTGGTTCTTTATTGTCTATAAGACACATACATATTTGTGCAATATATAAGTTTTTTTTTATTTTTCAGTAAATTCATTACTTCTGGACGGGCCCAAACCACACAAATCCTAACAACCCAACTGCTTTAACAACTTAAATAAATAAACACGTACATGTAAACTTAATTTCACAAACGAAAGTGTTTTAATATAGAACAATAGAAAAAAATCTCATGAAAACTTTTGTTCTTGTAAAAAGCATATTGGAATATTATGTTATGTTACGAACTCTGGCAGGTAAGTGTAATTAAACTAATAAGGAATTGTAAACAATTTATTTAGACATGGGCATGACATTGTGACTTCATCTTCTACATTCGTGAAATTTCTTTCTACATTTCTTTGGTCGTGCTACGGCTTTATCGGCACTTAAAGTTCGATTTTAAAATGTTTCCATCTTCATCTGTTTACTTAGTACATATATTGACGTTTATTAAATCCTTTGATGGCCTCCTTTGAAATTGCAGGGACGCACTAATTATAGCGACAGTAAGTTTAAAGGCAAAACTATTTCCTGCCAAAGTTAATAATTTTCCGATTAATTTGAATTATTATTTAATTCGTAGGAGGTTTTATTTAACAAAAGATTCTATTGAAGAATAGAATAGACTACTAGGAATTGTGAAAATAAAAAATCTTTCATAACAAAAAAAATTTCACGTATAGGATAAAAATAGTGACCCTTTACTCTGGCGATTTTACTCAATTAAGCAGTTTTTTATTTACTGTCCGTGCCAAAATTCTTACGTCTGAGTTAAATTATTATTTACGCTTCATTACTCTCGTCTAGCATTCAAA
>JAULBM010287223.1:0-16079 GCA_032357055.1 Geukensia granosissima | reverse complement strand
TACGACCAGCCGTGGTAAAATTATCCCTCCTGGCACGACGGGCTATGAGCCTATCCTCTCTTGGGGTAGTTTTGCGGTGCCAACCCTATCGCAAACGATCCTCCACCGTGCCTACCGCTTGAAAACGATCCATTAGACCGTCAATCATAGAATGGTGCATATCACTGTGCCACCCTTCTGGTGCTTAAACCAGTCTGTGACATGCCAGCTGCTTGCGATACCGCTATGCTTAATTTTCGCATAACCATTACTTTTTCAGCAACTATGCACAATCAAAACTTCAACAACTAAAATTGACAAACATGCCTTGTGTAGTAACGTATCACACTAACTGAAAACCGTTTTTTACACAATACAAAATAATCGATTGATGACGTATCGAATGTCAAATTGAAGTTTATGTTGACAAATATGTGGTCGCAAAACATAATATAAATTTAAAAAAAGATATTTTCAAAATAAATAAGGTGGCGCTTAACTTTTGTTGGAGTGTATATAAAAATAGGGAAAGGAATTCGAAGATACCAAAGGGGCAGACAGAAATCGTTAAGTCGGAAGACAGACATGACCATGGCCATCAAAATGAAACGAAAGACAAACATAAAACAGCCAACACTACACTGAAAACTAAAGCTGGAGTAACACAAACCCTACAAAAACAAGGGTGAGCTCAGGTGCTCGGGAAAGGTAAGCAACTCCTGCTCCACTAGTGGCACCGGTCGTGTTACTCGGTAGTCAAAGCCGGTGTATAGTCACAATCAATGTTAGTCACAACCGGTATAGGAACGGATTGTATCCATGAAAGTCGGGAAAGCCATGAAAACTTTAACTATATATTACCTACAACAATTTAAACAGCTTAGAAAAATATCTCAGTCATGCATGGCAAACATTGATAAAAATTTACTTTCAGTGAGCTATATATATACTTTTTGGAATGTTTTTATGTATTTATACCTTTGGATTTATAGCAAGATTAAAATAACTTCTGAAAACTAGCCATACTTTAGATAAACTGTTTTTATTGGTTCTTTGGTAATTGCTTCTCTTTTCCTTGCATTCGGTGTAATAGACGGATTTTTTCCATTAAACCACTTCACCAAAATGTGAAGGATGGTTGAACTATTAATATGTTACTCTGTTTGAATATTGACAGTTGATATATGAATCTTGAGTACTTTAATAAACTCCAACTGTTATCTGATTTTTTGACACTGTCAAATATTGTTCAATTTGGGCTAGCAGTCTCTGAGGGAAGATTTTATCATATATCAGCCAATCAGAACCAAGAAACCTTTTGACTGTCATATTTGTGTTGAATCAGGACAAAATGAGGAGACTTCATTTACATTGTTGCAGAGGTGGTTCCTTTCATTTTGTCAAGTAGTTTCAGAGGAGAGATTTTATATACATCAAACCAGCAGAAATAAGAATTGTCAATGGTGCACACGTTGTTTAGTCCGATCAAGGCGAAATTTTATACAGGAACTTATACGGATACTTTCTGTAAAATATTGTTTCATTTGGCCTATCGGTTTCAAAAGATTTCTGCCAATCAGAAACAAGAATTGTAATGGCGGTCATGCTTTAACATTAATCGAAATCAAATGAGACGATGCTCTGTATCAAACGTTAATTTATTTGTAAGCAAGGTTTTCAATGAGATGATTTTAATGTATCAGTCATACCAATGTTTATGTCCCAAGCCAGGAACTTGTAGTCCATTGGTTGTCGTTCATTATTTAGTCATTTGTTGTTATATGTTCAGCATTTTTGCACTAGATTGGTCGATTGTCGTGTTTTAGGATAGTTTCACATTTTGTATTTAGGAGCCTTTTACAGCTTCCGTTATGGTATTGGTTCATTGTTGAAGGCCGTAATGGGACCTGTAGAATGTTAAATTCTACTGCCATTTGGTGTGTTCTGTCTCATAGACAATAATGCCACATCTCCTATTTTTATTCAGAAACAAGAATTGTCGATTGCGGCCATGATTGTGTTTTTTCGTGACAAACTTAGAAAACGTTTTAAAGACCCCCCATAGATGTTTTCTGTCTTGAGTTTGGTTTCATTTGGCCAAGAAATGTTAGAGGAATGCTTTAAGGGTACAAAATTACGGACGGACGGGCAAAGGACAAAAAGAGATGACAAAGCTTACATGGCATTAGGTAAAAAAGCCTTAAACCAAATAGACTTCTGAGGTTGATTTAGTCATGTAAGTATATTTCAATTTGTACGGATTGTTTAATTTGTATTTTTATCATGATATTTAAATATTTTGTACGAAATATTCCGAATGGAACGTCTATCAATTTGACAAAACGTTATCTAAATAAAGTCACCTTGATCAGGTGGCCATTAAAGTAACCTCAGAAACTGAGGTAATCTCATGGATTGGGCCATCAATCGAGTTGACCAAAAGTAATATTAGGACTGTGATTTAAATTGGATTTTCTCAAAGTCATTTATAGAAATCGACGTCGAACGAGGTTCAACTCAAGTTATTTCATGAAGAGAACGTTGATTAGGTTCATTTGATGATATCTCAAGATTAAGACGTCCACCAAATCGCCACTGAAGTAATATCAGGAATATGATGTCCATTGAGTTGTCCCAAGGTAGTCTCAGGAAAGGGCAGTTGATCGAGGTCAGCACTATGTTGACGTAGAAAGTACACGCTCACTAAAGTAATGTAAGGAAAAGGACGTCGATCGAATTAAACAAAAGGTGGTCTCAGCAATGGGACGTCGATTGAATTGACGAAGTGTACATGGTGTAGTCTCGGGAATCAGAGGTACATCTCGCGTAACCATTAAAGTTATCACATGAATGGGCTGCCAATCGAGTTGACCAAAGTAATTTTACTATTTGTGATGTCGATCGAGTGGCTATTTAATCTTTTTCAAGAATGGGAAGTAGATCGAATTAACCAAAAGTCATCTCAGGAATCGAACTTCGATCGAGATGCCCCTAACGTAATGGAAGGAAAAGATATCGATAGAGTTGGCACAAATCAAACTTAGGAATGGGACATAATATGGGCCGTCGATATGGAATGATCTCAAGAATTAGTAAGACGTCGATGGTGTTGACAAAAAGTAGTGACAGGAAGAAGACGTCGATGGAGCTGCTTCTTAAGAAATCTCAGGAATGTGATGTCGATCAACGTTTTAAAAAGTAATCTCATTATCTCATTGATGGGATATTGAAATGGGATTTTGATAAAATTGACCAAAAGTAACCTCACGATTCGAAGTCTACCGAGTTGCAATAAAATTTGTCTCAGGAATGATATGTGGCTCAAATTGTTAAAATTATCTCGAGAATTGAATATAGATTGATTTGTTAAAAGGAACTCATAAACCGGAAGTTGATTAAGTTCACTAAAACAAATCCTATGAATAAGACATCGATCTACAAATCTGCATTTCAAATAAGAGAGCATATGGGGACTTGAAGACATAAGTGGACATTGTGAATAATATGATTGTGTTGATGAAATAAAAACTATACACTAAGCTTAAGAATAACCTCGGCTGAAAAAAATCGGGTGTGATTTCAAACAGTATTTGCGGTATTTGCAGGAAAATTTGTATTGTTTAATTATTATTCTTGATTCCGACCTTTATGAAATATTTACCTATGGACGTTAAGCAACAAACAATAATGTGACCTTGACTAAGACGTAAATGTAAAAACTTTGGAAAATACAAAAGAACATCCTTTGTCCTTGAAAAACCCAAAAATCTGCATTGAAAGTCCTTGAAAACTATTGATTTTTGTTGTGATAAATATGTAGGAACACAGTGAAAATTATTTTTCAAGAGTTTCATGATATTTTAAAATTTTTATTTCTGATAGTTTATCTATAAAACAACAATATATTCAACAAAATAATATATTTAGTAGTTTACAATTCAAATATTAAGAAATATAATGCTTTATTAAGACTGATATAACATACACTATCACTTGACACATGTACACAACTTATGACATCCTCTGTTATAAGTTTTTTATGCACAGACTTTTGATATGTAAAGGATGCTGTTCTGTTTTTGTACAAAATACGTTTTTGTTTATAAACATTTATAATTGTTGATAGAAAGAACGCTGTATATGTTCGTGGATTCCAAGCCTTTGTTATTTTTGTTTTCGTTTTATCTTTTAATTTGTTTCAAATTTGTCTTGTCTCTTTGAACTTTGTACTTTTGATATCTCACATGGGTATTCTACACTGGGCTTCCAAAATACTATTAAGAACAACAGCATTCATGAAAATGAAGCAAAAATATCAAGATAAACGTGCACCACACTAAACAAACATTTTATGCATGGCCTGAAATAATTCAAAGTATAATTATAAATAATAAATAAAACGGCAGCAATACTTTCACAAATAAAAAAAAATAGGAGATATGGCTTGATTGTTCATTTGTCAATTTGTTTTCTGGTTTTGATGGCCATGGGATCTTAAACAATCACAAAGTCAAATAACTCATAAGCAATCGTCAAAGAAAAACACCGGTTGCTTCTTCACTTGGTCCAATAGGTCGAGCAGTATATTTCATCTTATATACATTCAAGGTTTAGATCGCAAAGATTTTCCACCGATGTTAATATTGGAATAAAAATAAAATAATCATGTCTTTCAAAGATCTGTCACTGTTTCATGTGATTAAAGATAAAAATTAAAGGAAACAGTGGATATTAAACATGTTTAATTCATTTGCATTTGTTTCATAATACATTTTACAACAGAAGGGGATTCAACGTCTAAAATTGACAAATAATTATTTCATTTTACTGATAACTTTTCGATAAATTTTGACCATTGAATAAGAAATATAATTGACTTCTAGAGATTTACTATCCTTATAATTGTCGTGGTTGAAGTGCATTATCTCTGACATTTACCCAATATCTTTTCATTTTTATACGTATAACGTGCCTTTTTCAGCAAATAACATTTATTATCTATGATACAAGAATTACAGCGGTAGTTGAAGTGAGTTACCTATTTGTATGTTTAAACGAATCCTATTTTATACATTTAATATATTAATAAATGATCACCTTTTAAACATGTTAAATTTTGTCCTGTTAAAGCATTTAATAAAATATAATGTCTTCTTCAAAAAACCAGATCCATATCGTTGTACAATGTTGTATGGTGAAAAGTATTTCATTATTTGGTTTTTAAGTAAAAAAGCTTTATATATTTTATATACCGTAAAGTCAATTATCATCAATAAATCTGTGCTTTAATCTAACAATATAACATTTTTAAGCTATCTACATTTAGCATGTTCAGTTAACGACTCTAGTCTTTGTAAAGCACAGTAACTGTTATATTCGGAATCACATTCGACAGCAGCCATATAAAACAGCCTTGCAATCTCATGTTGTCCAAGCATCTGTAACGCTATACCTGCACAGTTAAACGATGACGCAACTTGTATCCTATCGAATATAAAATATTTTTCTTTTATAGTCAATGTCAGCTTCAAAGCTGCCTCCAAGCACATCTTTTTCTTCCCAAGATGTCGATAACAAAGAAATCTCAGGAAATGCGCATATACAACAGGTGCTATGAATTGGGCATGGTCTTTAACCTCTATGTTGAGTTCATCTGGAATTAACGGTGATTTCATAAAAAAGTGAATATATTTAACCTGCAGTAAATGACGTAAACAAATTACTCTATTTAAGCAGTTCTTTTGCGATTTACAATACTCCTTGTCATGAAATAAATATCTAGATCCTACTTTATCCGTAGTACATTTTGATAAACTATAAGATAAAGTGTATAAAGCTTTGTTATACTGTTTCATCTTGTAGAACAATGACGACAACAGTAACCATGGTGACACGGCATCAAACTTTCTTCCTTGTAGTATATAGCTTTGACAGTTTCTGAACTGTTTATATTGATGTTTATTACTGTTGGTATTGTTGATCGGTATTAACTGACAGGAAGTAGTACATGACACAAAAAAAACAATAAGAGACAAACGTTTTATTTTTGCTGATTTGCTTGAACGTAATATTCTTACCGCTTTTACATAACTTTTCCATTCTACGGGTTTTACCTCCCAGGCACGGGATTTTAGTGTTCTAATCAAACAATCGTTTTCTTGAACCGACCTTTGTATTAAATTATCAAACTGAAAGTTAGAAAACTGATTTGAAAACAAGATGCAACGCCAATCATATGATCGCAGCACCATCAAATTTTCTAATAGAATTTGTCTTTCAATGCCTTCGATTTTATTTTCAAACAAGTTATTTTCCGGAATGAAATAATGCGGACACGTGGAATACTTAACACAATATATCAGTCTGTTCAAACATCGCATGAAACAACACATTAGATTCATAGGAATCCAATGCGAGAATGAAATTTCTTCCGACAACCAAAATATTATTGTTTTTAGAAAATATGAGCAAAGTAGTTCTTTACATCGATCATCGGTAGAGATGACATCTTTTAGAAGAATTTTCAGCAGTACATAACACATTAGTTGGGTATGACTGAAAGTATATATAAGGAACTTTTCACCAACAGAAAATGATATTCTCCATTCTACTTCCTCATTTGGTGACCCTTTTACTCCTACTGGTACAAACAGAACACCATGATCTATAATTGTTTGTTTTACAGCATCATCTGGCCAAGAATTATTTGATCTTGTAACCCATGCTCTAGCCTGATGTATCCATAATTTATTGTGTAAACAAAAAGCTCCATCAAACAGTTGTTCTTTGTCTGACAAACATGGACCGTGATTAGTCATAGGTATTTGGCTATTTGCAAAAAAAACTTCTTTAAATTTAACATTTGAAATATAATGATTACACGTGTTTCCATGTTCTACACACCAAGATAAAAAAAAAGGTTGATTGGTTTTCACGAGACGTAACTTTGTAAATCCTGGCTTTGTATCTTCTGTTTCCATTACAAAACTATTATCAGAAGTATAAACTTGACTTGTAGTCTCAAACACGGAGATACGTCCCAGTACAAACATTATATCATGATCACTACCCTTCAATTCAATACCTTCTCCAAAACTTCCACTTGTAATTATTGTCAGCCAAGGGTTGTTAACGATTTTATTCATCATTGCATTCATCAAACGGATTGTTGTTACATGTTTCTCTGTACCTACTATGTTCCGACACAAATATTGATACAAAGCCAAAGATATATCCTTATCTTGTTCTAAAATAACAGAAAACAGATCAATAAAAAACTACATGTCATAAAACATTAACTTGGAATCATTTAATGAAGAATTTACGGTAGAATTTAAATTAATTGTCTTGAAAATACACCAATTCTAGAATTTAAATTACAATATGTTAAGAAAAACAGTCCTGGAATAATTTCAAACATATCTAATCACATGCATTCCATGTTTCGGCTCATCTGAAAAAAGTTGATATAAATTTTTGTTATCCGTGGTCATCGTTTGAGTCCTCGTCATGTTTTTTGGCCAAAATTTCAGTGTTCCAAGTTGAATTTAAACATTAATAATATAAACCAATTAACTTGGCATGTTACAATAATGTCATTTATTTCACTAGGTGGGTGTCCTTCACTGTGCTGAAAGCCAAACCTTTTCTTGTTTTTCTTTATTTAGTGCTCAATATTGTCATTGTTGTCAATTTTCAGAGGTGAAAGTATAAAGAGTATGATGCTGTTTGGTTTGTCGTACATTTTTATGTTGGGGTCAAATTCCTCTAAAATTACCTCCCCCTTTTTAAATCATTACAGTCACAGATGACGCTGGTACGATCTTAGTAATTTTGACAGAAGTGTTTCACAGACAATATTTGACTATCCACTATGACCTTTCGCTTTTTTGTATTAGGATTTATATATTTACAGTTTGTAACAACACAGATTAAGATCTTAATTTGCTGATTCACTATTTAATAATAATAACTTGGGATTAAAAAGGCACAGGGATTAGTAACTACTAGTATTTGCCTTATAAATAACGTAATCCAGCTATGCCGTCGCTGTAGTTTTCGGCAATAACTTTGGAATAAAACAGGACCAAAAAAAAAAAATTAAAAAATACCGTATTAAAGTGGAAAGTCTGTAAATTTGAAAAATGTTACTGATTTAATATTCAAATCAAAAATAAATTAACAAATTTGATTAAAACAGAAAAAGGTATGTTTTTTTGCAACATTTGTTGTGAATTCGCTTGTTAATCAATCGATAATTAGGTGGCAATTATCGGTGATTGCATACCTACATATAATAAAATTGCCGAACTTTACAATGTTAATTGAATTCGTCAACTTTTAAATAATCTCATAAAATGTATATCAAGTTTTAAATATTTTTATGATCTTTCACGTGATTATAAATTAAAGATTATGTTCGGAAAAAGAGGCATTTAATTAAAAGAGATTACTTAGATCCCATTCAGGAAAGTTGATTGTTTGAATATATAACAGAAAAAGTGCAATGTTTTCCTTGCTTTGAACGAAAAATTAAATATTCAAATTTTAATAAAAAATAAACGAATGCACGCGCTTGAATTTACTCTTTCTAAATATATAAGTTTTAAAGGTGACATATTTAAAACTTAATGTCTAATTTGTGCGTAGTTCACATACCAAAAATTTCAAATCTCGTCGTAATTTAAACAAATAGCTAATTTTTACCCTACTTTAATTGTAAAAAATGTAGATTAATAGTTAGAATTTCCTAATAAATTTTGTACTTACTATCGAACAACAAAAGCGGTTATACTAAATAGCGGCATCTTTCATGAACTTAGAGTCTTATAAGCTCTGAGTTTCTGGTAACTTGACCGATGATTTTCGCTTCATAAAACCGAACAAAACCCTTCCCATCATTTAGTCCCGTTTACCAATAGTATATAAAGGCCCAAGAACAAGAAATACAGAGTTAAAAATTCCTGCAAAAACTGTTAGTACATTAAAGAAATTTCATAGACCGCTAGTAGAAACAAATCGACATTTGGATACGACTGTCATATGCCAGTCTTATTTCTTATAGGCAAATTTCAATCGAAACAGTGCGGTCCAGTGAGGCTAGACTATATGGGAGTCAAATCGCGTGCAATAATTTTTAAAGGAAATCAACCGGGATTTGCTAAATTAGTCGGATCCAAACTTTGCAGCTAGGAAATGTTTATGGTCGGTGATAGCAGACGAAACAGTATATTTGTATACCCTTCAACAATTATCTTTGACAAAGACCTTCTTTTAATCCAAAATGGACGAAGACTCAAATAAATTGTTACACACGCGATAGCTAAACATTACCATTGGAATAATTAGCCGTCAGAACTAAGACTTATGTGAACTATGAGTTTCGGAACAATACAAGATAATGCGTGACGAATAGTGTTTGTCGGACTAGAGGCATTTAAATAAAGGAGATTAGTTAGATCCCATTCAGGAAAGTTGATTGTTTGAATATATAACAGAAAAAGTACAATGTTTTCCTTGCGTTGAACGAAAAATTGAATATTCAAATTTTAATAAAAATATACTAATGCATCCGCTTGAATCCACTCTTTCTAAATATATTAGTTTTAAATGTGACATATTTTATACTTAATGTCTAATTTGTCCGTAGTTCACATACCAAAAATTTCAAATCTCGTCGTAATTTAAACAAAAAGCGAATTATTACCCTACTTTAATCGTAAGAAATGTAGATTAAAAGTTATAATTTCCTAATATTTTTTTTACAAATGCATACCTCAAACATTTCTCTTTACAAACATATGCATTTCTTTAATAATCTATTGTTACATATCTCTCACACCCCGGCAGAAGTTGACTATGTTTCAACATAGAAATCGCTCAAAATTCCAATCGTGTAAAGGTAACATGGAACGGCGAGGCTCGTGAAATATTGACCCGAGTTACATATCCCTGTATTTTTTAATCCCAGTAATAACCAAACAAAATTAATGTCTTACCTGCCATGTTTAATTTTCAATTTGTTTTTAAATGAAATAGTTTCGTTTTGAATGGGTTTATACATAGGTATATTTATAGATTTAAAGTCCCAGATATAGTTATTTTACCTGGATGAATTGTATATGGTTTAAATGTAATTTGTCATTTGCCAAGGAATGTATGTTGATAGGTCTGTTGTCATAACACTTAAGATCACTGTTAATGTTTTCCATGTCCTGCTGTTTCATATTTAATAATTAAGAACATTTCTTCCTTCTAAGTTAAAGTATAACAGTTAGAATATGATGATATCTATTTTATGCATAGAAAAGATGCGTCTAAAAATTAATTTTGTTATTTTTATTTAAATATGGATTGTTTTTCATTTTGCAACACAGATCAAGGTTAGGAACATTCAAGTAGGTCTCACTAAAGTTACACAATAACAATATAATGTCAATGAACACCCTTCCTCCTCCAAGAACAATTCACGTACTATCGAAAAACAAAAGCGGTTATACTCCATACCAGCATCTTTCATGAACTTAGAGTCTTATTGTTATAAGCTCTGAGTTTTGGGTAACTTGACCGATGACTTTCGCTTCAAAAAAAGAACAAAACCCTTCCCATCATTTAGTCCTGTTTAACTTAGTATATAAAGGCGTAAGAACAAGAATAACAGAGTCAAAGATTCCTGCAAAAACCGTCAGTGCATTAAGGAAATTTCATAGACTACTAATAGAAAAAAATCGACATTTGGATACGACTGTCATATGCCAGTATTATTTCTTATAAGCAAATTTCAATCGAAACATTGCGGTCCAGTGAAGCTAGTCTGTATGGGAGTCAAATCGCCTGCAAAAAATTTCATTAGGAAATTAACTGGGACAGCTAGATTAGTCGGAGCCAAACTGTGCAGCTAGGAAATTTTTATGGTCGGTGATAGCAGACGAAATAGTATATTTGTATACCCTTCAACAATTATCTTTGATCAAGACCTTCTTCTTATCCGAAATGGACGAAGAATCGAATAACGTGTTACACATGTGATAGCTAAACATTACCATTGGAATAATTAGGCGTCAGAATTAAGACTTGTGGGAACTATGTGTTTCGGAACAATACAAGATAATGCGTAACGGAATAGTATTTGTCGGACTGATGAAGTGTCGGAAGAATGAGTTGTCGAAACAATGCGTATCGCAAATTGGAATACTGAGCTGTCGAAACTATGAGATTGTGGAGCAAAGAATATCTTTTTTACCTCCCTAAGAGGAGTGGTGTTCTTATTTAAAGGATAGTGAATTTGATTTTCTGTTTCGCTCCAATTGAACCAAATAATTTTCCTAGAGTCTCAATCGAGAGCACTTTCTCGTCGTTAAAGTATTGGATAAATGCTCTTAACGAAAGTTAGTTTCGGACCACGTTTAAAATTTCACGCAATTTTTCCTTGCTTTAAACTTAATCCATTTATTATATATTAAGCATTAAGAAATAATTTGTAAACTCACCCTGGTTTTTGTAGGGTTCGTGTTACTCCAGCTTTAGTTTTCAGTGTAGTGTTGTGTGTTCTATGTTTGTCTTTCGTTTAATTTGTTGGCCATGGTCTTGTCTGTCTTCCGACTTACGATTTCTGTCTGCCCCTTTGGTATCTCCGAATTCCTTCTAATCAAATAAGAGGCATATTTAATAAAATAATCTGGTGGCAATTCGTGACAACAAATCTAGGCTCACAATCGCACTGGTAATAAGGGATGATCAAACCTGTGAAAAAGAAAAGATCAAAACTGTGAAAAGGAAAGGATGTTAATTTTGGCATAAAATAACAAACATCATATCTTTTAAAGCATTACCGTAAAGCCTATATCTCAACTCCGAGTACACTATTGGTAGCCTGATATTTATACATACCGCCCAATCGATGGACTCCCTTTAAGCAAGGCTTAACCTAAAGGTGGAGAAACCGAACGGCCTATTTCTATACTTCGGCCGCCCTAAGGGGCAAAGGTGAATAAATAGATTTTAATTTGTTTCAAAATTTGGTTAAAATATAAGAAAATGGTCATTTCATTTCGCTTTATCGTAATTGTTTGATTTAATTTGTTTTTTTTTTGTTTAGGGTTTAACGTCACTATCAACAATATTTCAGTCATATCGCGGCACACAGTTTTACTGGTAGAGGAAGCCGGAGTACCCGGAAAGAACCACCGACCTTGGGCAGGTAACTGACAAACATTATTACGTGTGATGCGAGTTAAACGCAACTCGTTTTTTGTATTATACAAAGTTAGACGAGAACTCATGACGTAAAGGTAATAGGCTTAAGTGTTGTGTACAGGTAAGTTCAAATCAACAACCCAGACCACACGGACACCCAGGCCCCTCAGTTTCATTTGATGAATAGAAATTACTTATTCGGTTCTAATGCTACTGATGAGAGGTTACTCCTTGAAATGTACATATAGCATACCTAAATTTTCTATATTTATTTAACATTCGTAATTTAGTATTTTGTAATCATGTTGGTTTGCATGTCGGGCCCTAAATGGAAGGTTGGTGGTTCTCTCGGGGTACTCCGATTTCCTCCATCAACAATCCTGACCGCCTTGATTTAACTGAAATATTGTTGAAAGAGGCGTTAAAGCACCAAAAAAAAACTTTTAGACTGCCACTGGGAAAATTGCGCGTTGGATAGGGGCGGAAAATTTAGCCTTGTAACCGGCCGCCTACTGATCACTCAAAATTAGCTGTTACAAGGGGTCTTTTATGTACTCAAAGACGTGGTTTTTCCTAAAAACGGGGCGTCTTTGACGCCTCCATATTGACGGATTATGAATTAATACATCCCCCACAAACAGGGATGCCCCTTTTCGAGGTCTAGTGCCCCAGGAAGGAGACACCAGGTGCCTATTCTTTCCCCAGCACAACCTTCGATTATTCAAATATGTATTTTAACTAATTTAACTTGTAATATCTGCACACCAACCTGCATGATGGTTGGCCACACAGTATCGGAGGAAACGAGTCGGACGAAAAACTTAACAAAAGTCAATGATGCATGAAATGTGGGTCAAAGTGACCTTATTTGAGTGGGATGCTGACAAATTCTATTTGAAAATATGAAAATTAATTTCATATGTTTTACGTGTCATGCTTTGTTCATGTAGAAAAATGATGATTTTTACTGAAAAATGTCTTAAAAATGAACAAAGTCGACATAGGTAAACACTCAGGTGACACGTGACTTGATCCCCCATTGTCTATTCTTTTATTGTGCATAGAGGCGACCGTCAACTCTATTGTCTATGTTCATTGACTGTAGAAAAAAGTTGAGTCATAAAAAGCTAAATTTTTACCTGTTAAATACGTACAATACCTACAAGTTCACAGTGAGTGCAGCTTCCGTGACAAATGTAACACGCAAAAGTCGATTAAATTTAAATAGAGGCCAGAATGATGCATAAACCTCTAATTTCAAGTAGATTTCAATCTCCAACAATTCAAAAATTATTCAGAATTTTCAGTTTTCCAAATGAAAAATTATAACCCTAATTATTTTTCTATTCTTCATCTAATCGCAGTTAGCTTCACGATATATCTTTTTTTTATTTTTTTATTTTCATGTCTGTATCCAGTGGTGTGTCATCTGCAACATTCAGCACAGGAAAGTCATGGACATTACCACTGTCTTGTGGGTTGAAAAATATCCCAAAAAAAGTCCAGACGATCCAACGTAGAACGTCATGTCATGACCAGTCCATCTAATCTGATCGGCGAACATTTACAAAAAAAAATTAGTAATCAGGACAGTGGGAAGATATTCATTGCTTTGTAGTAAATTGACAGTTCGTACCAAGAACAACATATGTATATATATCAATCGGTAAGGTTTCTTTTGTGATCATTTGGTTAACGGAATAATCACTGACACACATTTTGGAGTGCTAAAAGTAAGTCTTACTTTTTTGTATATTAAATTTCTATTTGCGCATATGTACACATTTTTATGACAAGTATTAGCTTGCTGGTACTAAAAGTTTTTGATCCTTAAAAACTAAATTGTTTATGTGAATGTCGATTTTGTGGCAATACTAACTACAGGAACAACTATCTTTGAAAATAAAAAACTGAAGAAGAATTTAAGAATTAGCTCATGTTCACATTTAAACTAATCATTTATTATAAATATTAACGACAAACACTTAATCTAACACAAAACTATATTTGTTTTAAGAATAGTGCTAACCTTTCTTTTAATGATCTCCCCATTCACGTCACATCGACTGAATTTATTGAATTTTTTAATAAGGACTGGAGGGATTTTTCAATGTATGCAGTTTTGGCTATTGTAGGACCCAAAGGCGTTACCTATCTATCTCACATTTTGACATACCCTTAAAGGTTCGACAAGACAAGGACTTTTTCGTCTGGGAAATGAGTATTTTTTATATTTATTTTTAAAAAGATCACGATGTCAGCTATAACATTTCAAATGTAATTGTATTTCCCGCATGTTCAAGATGTTACTTTATCGTCATTAAAATTATTGAATAAATAATCATAAATTCGCTACTTTTAATATTTATCCAACAGAGGGCATTAATGGTGAACATAGACAGTGAAAATTAAAGGGTAATATTTTGTTAAATTAATATTTTAAAACATTTAACTTTGAAGTGTATAACCACTAAGTGTCCCGGTTCCAGATTCGACCTGGTTATAATGGGTCACACTGTGTAAGCTGAATCGGAAAAAATGTTTTCCTTAACAGTTAATTGCAAAAATGATTATGTTCTGTTCCAACTTATTACACTTGCCGAGTATAACTTTGATCTTGTTTTTTTATCCAATTTAGAATCAAAAATGTTTTCGTCTAGAAACGGCTCTTTGTTTTCCTTTTTCACATGGACGTTAATACACGTACTGCATAACCTTAGAGCAAAAGTGAAATTATAAAAAAAGGATGCCGTACTATCATCAGTATTTTTAAATGCATCTCTGTTACATCAAACTTAAATATCAGTAAGTCGTTTAAAAGAAACAATACATGTTAACTCTGATGAAAAAATAAACAAGTGAGGAATATTGCCGCAATGAAGTAAATATCTACTTGTCCTTTTGTTGGTGTTTCTATACATCCAGTTCAGACTATCAAAGTGGACTTTGTCTTCCCAACAATGATTACATCTTACTTCGTTTCATAGTAATACCGATCCATTCTTGAATGCCTTAAGGCGACCCGTACAAATTCAAATTTGTCATACAATGGATGGTTGTATCGTGAACAGTCAAACCATACCATGCATCCTAGGTTTATGTCAATGAATAACACAATTAAGCAAAAATTTTCTTCATTTTGCTGTAAATAATGGGAAAAAAACTTTTAAAAAACACACAATTACTCAAGTCAGCTTTTTGACTTCCTTAAAGCAAAATTGTTTACAAAAATCTTTTAGATCTTTTAAAAGGTTCAAAACATAAACTAAGGAGTCTATGTAAAAAGAAAAGTCTGTTTCCCGCTCTTTAATCTTGATGTCAAAGTTATTTCTGTTGTCTAGCGTGCGTCCTCCATATATCTTCTATTATTTTAAAAACGTATTTTCCCTTTTTAGGGCCTTTACAAGATCCCTTCCTTCTTTTGTCGCAGCTAAGGTATCTGCTACCGAGTTCTTAACGAGTTTTCCATCTTCAATATTTTTAGCGCATAAGAGTACGAGTGTTTTAGCCTCTGCTGTCGTAAAGGTTCTTCTTTTATGACCTGGTTTTTCTTCACCCATGTCATTTATACATAATGTGAAATCTGGACATCACTACATCTGCGTATGTTCATAAAAAATTGTACTGTCACTGTCGTTTCCATCGTTTTGGTTGTTAATTTGTGCATCATCAAAATTGCCCCTTTCAATTGGTATCTAGCGCAACCCTTACTTTTTAAAAATTTTATAAGTAGGCTGTCTATTTTCATTTTGTCCTAAAAGAAAAAAAAACATAACTAGCTCACAATTACTTACAGTTATAACTGCTCCTCGTCTTCTTCAATTTTTGCTCCCCTTCTCAAAGGTTGTGCCGGGGAAAGAATAGGCACCAGGTATCTCCGTCCTGGAGGCACTAGTCCTCTAAAA
>JAULBM010287212.1:0-16080 GCA_032357055.1 Geukensia granosissima | reverse complement strand
TCGTTATACGTCAAATGAAACGTTACTTCACTCAAGGCAGCTACGTTGATTGCAACTGTAAACCTGTTTGTGTCTCTCGGTCTGTAAAATATATAATAAAGAATTTTTAAATATTAATCCAATGTATTTAACCGATTTGGAACGACTCTTTCAAGGAAAATTTAGAATATATTGGAGTTTTGCTTAATTATTGTGATATTTTATACTTATGCAACTGTAATTTTATAAAATTTTACCAATTAAATGTTCTAACATTTAAAAAAAAGTTAGATTGAATTACCTCTGAAGCACATATCAATAAATTACAATGCTTAGAAAGTACATTTACACGACGCGGAACATTTTAATATATGCATTACAATAAATGTATAAAATACAAGAACAACTATTGTTGTAGAATTTTTGAATGCTATATGTATATACATTTCAAGAGGTAACCTCTCATCATTAGCATTAGAATCAAAGTATAGGGAGTCCAAGATCCAAACACAGCAAAAGAAACAATAATTCGGTCAAAAATCAAAGAAAAGATAGTACTAAAAAGTCTTGAATACTTCTGCATGGTTTAACCCCGATTTGTGCCCGCTAGCTTTCATTTCACACTTACTTCATTCCAACATGTCCTGCAGTCTGTCCACGACGTCTAGCCTGTTCATATTGCTTTTTTGCCGTGTCTTTGTCTTTGATTTCGCCGATGTATCTTTTACCCATTATTTCCCTGTAAACAGGAACCTTATATCAAACGTTATTCACAGAGATCATTTATCTTTATATTTTAGTTTTAATACAGTTTTGCTATGTCCGAAACATATATGTACATATTCTATATATAACATTGTTTTCATCAATTCTGGTCTTCTTATTTATTTTATTTATTTTATCTTTTATCTTTTTTATCTTTTTTCTTGTTTTTTCTTTAGAATGCATGATTTAAGGAAAATGTCATTAATATGACCAACAAAAGCATCAACGTGAAACAATGCCATCATATAAAAATCGTGGAACATATTATTGGAATTCCAAACAAATTTTTTTTTAAATGGAATAACTTAGTTAACTAAGTTCACTATATATATACTTGCAGTGAGAAATTTGATATAAAAGCTGCCTCTGGAAGGGTGACGTCAAATATCGTTTCCTGTACGTCGATGTCGTCGTTCAAAACAGAACTGGTCACGTGAGTAGTTGCAAACCGGTATTGGATTTCCGAACGTATGTGAAGGGAGACTATTCGTATGCCCTGAAGAAAGAGAACGAACATTAATAAATTTTATGACTCATATTGACATAAACATAGAAGATTTTATTTGAATACCAATAAAACAGCCATCCCGATTTCAAATAATCAAACATCTGTAGGTTATTCTTCTGCCTTTAACAATTGTGACAAAGTTCAAGGTCGTATTCATGGCAATGTTGAAAAGCCCCACAAAAACAAAATGTGTGTAACTGACTATATTCAACTAAATGTGGCAATAAACGTAAAACGAGTAACAATGTAAACAGAAAAAAAAAACACAATCACTTGACTAAAAGTTCATGTCGGAGAAGACACAAAAGTACATGGTGGAGTTAAACATGTCTGTGAGCACTAAACCCCACCCCTAACCTGGGACAGGGTTTGGAAATAAGATAATAAAATAATGGCTTTAACTACAAAATATAAGATAACAACGAATATTGAAGAGATATAAATTCCAGTCTAGAAAATCCATGTGAGAAATCAAAACGAAAACAAAAAGAACCAAGGCATTGAATCCACGAATTTCCTTACAAAGCAGGAGTGGGATCAGGTGCTCATGACGGATAAGAATATTCCTGTCTTGCGCACAACTGGTCTTGTTGCATTAGCGGTAACAGGTCTATAACTAGTTGAGATACACTGATACCATATGGATCAACCAATGGTGACAATAAAATTTTTGGAGGGACGATTTCAACCTTGATTGGATGTATCCTTGTTGTAGTTATTTATGCGACAACAGCAATGCTTTCTTCAGAAAATCCTGATACTTGGAACAGGAACGAGAGTATCGAATTAGGCAGGGGAAGCAGAATACTACATAAATATGGGAAGTTTACAATACGAAAGCTGAAGTCATCCCGTTTGTCATAAATCTAAGAAACAAGTTTTACCGCGTGGACAATTTCGAGGAATAAATCTAGGTATGAATCAGGTTTTGTTCAGTCTGTGGTCTCCTTAATTTCTTGTTCGCTGGGATGTATTTGGTCGAGATGTTCACAGAACGTAGAATTATCCAATGACATAACCTAATCTATATAGCGAAAATTTAACGATCTGATCTTTTTTTGTTATTTCGAAGTCCCTTAATGAATTCTGCTTCATACGATTACAACAACAAGTCGGCTAGTAGGGCTAAAAAGTATTTAAAGTCAAAATACAGAAACAGTTGATGAGCAAACCATATTTCTCCATCTATGACATCAATCTAAACATCTCCGATAGGTTTTAGTATAAGATATCAATATATGTTGAAGAAAACAGCCTTTTGCAAATACCCAAACAATTTCAAATATCAACTATTTTGTAGTAAATGAATGTGAAACGAGTCAATATCCGTGCGAGAGAACACCCTGTTAAAAGATCTGACGACAACAGTGTTACAAAGATAAACCTTAAGGGTAAGTATATTTAAGGCAACAACCATTTGATTATCGGGGATCTGACATTTTTTTTAAAAAAGTTTAACGACCTAGATCAGAGAAAAAGCACTGCTGAATTTGAGTAGTGTAAAGCTATGTGATAGAGAAACATTTCTGTCACACATGAACCGGAAAAACAATTGCTTTCTTTTTCATAAGAAATAAAATTTTCTCAGCGATTCAGAAACATTTTTAACACAATGAAAATACCAACCACAACAAGAGTTAGGTTTCATTTGATTCTACTGTATTAATATAATTTTCATAAAAAATAGAATGCGATATCCCGTTAACAATTGCAGCCACACTTTGATACCAAATTTATATATTTATGATATTTTATTTATGTCTGGCTTAGCTGTCTGATCTGCTAGTAATACAATATATAGTGAGTTCATGAAACGTTAAAACATTACTTCAGACATGATTAAATAGAAAATGTCAAACATGTTTATTTACATGAGAATTCATTCTATCTTTGTTGTTTATTTTGGTTACTGGTTAAGAATAATTAGTGTCCTATTTACATTTCGACGTTTAAAAGTCACACAATATACAAGCTGTAGCAAATGCATATCTCTAGCAAGATCGGTTTTTTATCGCATGCAGGGAACCAAAATCAAACCAAAAATATGGTGTTTATACCAGACGGGCCCCAGCTGAGGATAGTCATAAAATCTTTTACCCCCCCCCCCCCCCCCAATTCTTCAACAAAGGTGCTAAATAGTTAAATTCATCAATCAAAATATAAAAAAAAAACATTTAAAAATATTAATGTAACGTCACAAGCGCTTTCTCGATTCTGAGTAAAGGTATTCTGTCCAGTATAGATTTTAAATTATGTTGAAAAATATAAAGTATGTTTTTGCGGTTTGGTTAATATTGGGTGTGGGAATTTCGCTTTTCAACATATTTTTTAATTTGTATATAGAAGAGAACTAACAACAGGTTTCCGCGCTGTACTGGAATATATATTATGACTAACCAAAAATATTGACAGAAATAATATACAAATCCAGGTGTTATAACTCCAATTAAAATCATCACTTGACAAGAAAGTTTACACACCTGCAAACGTTGAGAAGATCAAGAATCAAAAGCGTCCCATTACTCTGATAAATATGTCTATTGCATGTCGATTTCAGTGTGATACAGGTATTTATATACAGACTTTTTGCAGATTGAAGATATGGCAAGGTGCAATGTAATTGGCTAATAATGTAAGCCTAAAATAAAAGTTTTTTATCAGTTTATTGTTACATCAAAATGAAGATAAGAAAGATTGATGGACAATAGAACCTTGGCATATGCATGTTTTACGAAATAAAAGTGTAAAGATGTCAGGTTGTGAGATGAAAAGATTCATATCCCGGTTATCATGCAGTCTTTCGTGTATAATATCCATCCAAATGCACCCAGTGAAACTCTTTGCCTTATAACTCCCGGAGCACCTGAACTCACCCTGGTTTTTGTAGGGTTCGTGTTATTCCAGCTTTAGTTTTCAGTGTAGTGTTATGTGTTCTATGTTTGTCTGTCGTTTCATTTTGATGGCCATGGTCTTGTCTGTCTTCCGAGTTAACGATTTCTGTCTCCCCTTTTGTTATCTTCGAATCTTTTTAAAGGTGCAGCTGGTGCTCAAAATGGGGTTGGTAAAAACAAACCCCGTCACTGAAGAAAACACTTACGTATATCCTTTCTGCCGATCAGCAGTGGTAACAATTACCGTATCATCAGACCTCGTTTTCGAGATTTTGGTCATGACAGAGAAAACAAAGGAGAATTTGGCAAGATACATGCGAGATGGTAGTGGATGGACATTTGGAAAGATTGAAAAGCTAAAATCCACTTGAACAAATTCAAACCACTCGCCAGCAGCTCCTATATACCAACCCCAGCGGCACTCGCAAGGAAGAAAGCCATCGTGAATATTCGAAATGAGGATAATAAATGCTTTCAGTGGACAGTGCTGTCAGCCTTACGAAGACGAGGTGGACAAAAATCATGCTTACCACCTGAACCAATATAACAAGTGGTAAAATGAGTTGAACTTTGATGGGATCGAATTCCCAGTATCGCTTATTGCCATTGATAAATTTGAGAGGCAGAATGTAAATATTGACATTAACGTTTTTGGCCTTGATGGTGTGAAGAGAGGGGAAGATGGGGAAGATCTCCAACTTTACCTCCTGAGAATATCTAAGAATACCGGGGCACAACATTGCTGGATTAAGAGCCTTTCACGCCTTTTAGGCTCCCAAGTATCATCAGACAGTCACGAACTCTTCTTCTGCTGTAGGTGTTTGTGTCATTTTACCAGGCAGGATTTTTTGGACGAGCACATGGAATACTGCAGCCAGAAGAATCCGGTCATAATCCAGATGCCGGAAGAAGAACCTTCATCAGTTTCCAAAATCACCAACGCCAGATGAGGGTGCCATTCATAATTTATGCAGATTTTGAGTGTTCCTTGGAAAAAAAGTACACCTGCCAGCCAAATCCATCGCGAGCCTACACCAAGGCATATCAGCGGCATCAACACAACAGTTTCTGCTATCGTATAAAATACGCCCATGGTGATTATAAAGATTCAGTCATTTACTACAGTCAAAACTGGTAGGTTGGTGCGATGGAGTTGGCTGAGAAATTCTTGAACCTTTTCTCCTTCTTGGTACGATGCCACCGCTTGACCACACTCGATATTTCTTCTTTTTTTTGGTAGTGTAGAGTTCAACAACATGCTTCCGAAGAAGTTCTTTGATTTCTTTGTTATAAAACTCGGTACATTCGTCCGTCCACAATTTTTCGGGCACGCGCGACTTCAACACTTTTTGAAAGGCATCTCGTACTGTAGCCCTTTCTTGTCTTTGAGTGGTACCAGCCAACCAAATTTAGAGAAAAATCGACGATGCTGAGGAGGAATTTATAACCCTTGTTGTCTCGGGAAAAGGCACACATATCCACCAGATCGGCTGCCCATGTTTTGTCCATATCTCTTACGATCTCTCGCCGCCCCTCGAATTTATGCCGGACGGGTTTGTGTAATTCCTCGGCTAGTTGATCCGACAAACAAACTTTTTTAACACTCAATCCAAATCGAACTTTGGTACCGATCAGGGATTTGACAATGCTTCGATCAACTCGTTCACGCATGGTGGGTTCGGGAATGGTACCGAGCGAAGCTAGCATAGTTTTGTCGCAGATGGAATTTCGAGCAGCATTATCCTCATGCTTAGCATAGCAGAGATCGTGGTGATATGTTGCTTGATCTACTATGTTGATGGGTTTGGACCAGGACTTTGGTTTACCATTCGGCATTAGGCGCTGATGTAATTTAGTGCCAGAACCTGTGAAGTTATGGCCAGGAAGATTCATTTCGACCGGCAGACGATTGATGAGCTTGTTCATGAGACCGGTCCCGGTAAAACTCACGAATTGAGATTTCCTAGCACCGCACACGGCACACTGTCCACCCCGCCGACGCCGACCATTGGCAGCCGTAACCTCGTAGCGACTTACTGTCTCTGTGTTCTTCTTGCAGCGAAGGCAATACATATTTAAATAAATGGACGTTGATGATATTTCTTACAACGAATCCACAGCACCTCGGTGCAACCATTATCTCCTACCGCAGCGGTCGATCAGAAGATTGATCATCGGGAAATCAGACTGCGGCAAGACAACCCTTCTCAACAATCTTCTCCTGCGGGACGGTTGGCTGGATTACGATCAGTTGTGCGTGTTTGAAAAATCGCTTCATCAACCCATCTACCAACTCATGCAGCGGGCGCTGGGGAAGGGGTTCTCGAAGGAAAAAATTCGGGAACTACTCTCCATCAAAGAAAAGTGTCCTTACTTGTTGATTGATGCGGTTGAAAATTTCCCACCACCTCTCAGACCAAGTGGTATCGAATCCTTCTTCGAGCAGGGAGACAATATGTCAGATCCCCGATAGATGATCACACCCGCAAAAAACTGATGGTATTCGACGATTTGATGCTGAGCGAGCAAAACAAGTGTGAGGATTACTACTGCACGGTCGCCACAATAATGTCGTCTGTTTTTACTTGTGTCAGAATTACTTTAAACTTCCCAGAAAATCGATCCGTGAAAATGTCAACTTTATCTGCCTCTTCCAGCAAGATGCTAAAAATCTCAACCATATCCGACTAGACTATTGCAGCGATCTTACCAAGGAGCAATTTGACGTTCTTTGCAAAAGATATTGGTCTGAGCCCTTTGGCTTTATGGCCATCGATCTCACGAGCCCAAAGTCGGCTGGCAAATATCGATGTAAATTAGATGAGTTCTCTGAGGTATAAAATGAACAATAGATCAGTTCGACGATTTCTTCCTGGAACTAGAGAATGAAGACACCGGAGAACCCAAGTCCTGCAAGTTCGAATGGCTCTGCGAATGTAAGTTTGAATGAGATCCAGTATATGTTGGAAGTGTGGTCTCATGACCTTCCCTCAAATCTATCTCGGTGGAGGTGATTTCGACGCATGGAACTCCGGTCGTCAGTATGGACCTGTACAGCGTCCCCAGCAACCCCGATGCCCCGTCATGACACAGCGTGGTCACCAGTGCGCACACCGGTGTCATCCTGGTGCACAAATGCCTCAGACACTTGAATCTTTCGAAGAAAAAGGATTTGTTGCAGCTGTGCGATACATTTATGTGTGAACAATCGCCATTTAGCACTCGCTCGAAGAAAAGAGATCCATTTCAGCTGTGCGATACATTTATGTGTAAACAATCACCATTTAGCATTCACACCAAACGCTTAAAGCCCTACGCTTAGGGGCGTTCACACCAACTCTAAGGGGCGTTCAACAGCGTTCGATCCTATAAAAAATGACGTTTATCAAGATTACCGACCCGAAGCAGCACAAAGCACTGGCTAGGGAAGTGCATGAAACCAAGAGTAGCATTCAAGCAAGAAACTTACAGCATCGTCTTGATAAGATTGGACTCAGCCTGGATCAAACCCGTAGTTGAGGCTCAGTGGGAAACAGCTACAAAGATAACAAAGACGATCAAAGATCTACCTAGCTGTTTCACCCCTTCCAACCCCACCGGCTGCATTTGCCGATGCACTCCCGAGTGCATTTGCCACAGATACCATCCTCGGACCCTTAGCACAGCAGTACCTCAAACTGATCACTACTCCGATGGCTGTCCATACATTCGGATTAAGGGTGGAAGACGGCACCTTCATGATAGGAAATTCACCGGTAGAGTTCAGTGGTGATGATATTTTCGTGGATGGAGCGCACTACGAAAATACCCCCGGACTTTGAGAACTCATGGTCAAAAAGCGACCAGAAAAGTTCGAGCCCGAAGACTTTGATCGTTATGCCGAGATCCTGAAAAGCACCGGCGCCATGTATTAAGGCAACTCGACCTTTCCAGAACCCCGAAATCGAACAGAAGCTATAAGTCGACAAAAATCGTGTCACGCATATACAAGAAGATGTGTTTGGCAGCGGGGTGCACACTGTGTTTCTACCTTCCAGTTTCAACTAGCTCCACGATCGCTTGGACTGTGCACTGCCTCTTACCGCGCAGGAAATAACGGTGTGCGTAACGAAATTGTGGCAATGCTCGACAGTCTGAAGAAAGCTGGACACATCAACATTGAGGAATATAAGAAGCTTCATCGTAGTATCATATAAATCAATGTTGACAATCAATAAAGGTTACGCTCGAAAGTATGCATACGGCGGTTTGACATTGGTTTCGTCAGGCGCGTATTCCCCTCCTCCGCTGCCAAATCCCCAGGAAATAAGGTCATGAGTGTTGCCACCAATGCAGCTCTAAAAGGTGTTGAAAAAGGAGCTACCAAAGCCGTCGACTATGTGGTTGATAAAGTGACCCACCCCCGCAAACACAAAGAGTCCACTCAACAGTTCAATGTTCAACGCAGCAAGCCGCAGCAAACTCGGTTGACCAGCGCTATAAATAAATACATCATGTCAGACATCCTCACAATCACTGAAGGTTTAATAACCTTTGATGAAAGTCCCCAGGAATACCAGGTTCACGAAAACGAACCTCAAGCTGGTGCCAACCTGAATAATCCAGGTGAGATCCGAATCAACATCGAAACCCAAGACTTGTTTCTTCACCCCGCCAAAGTTATATCTTGGTAGAAGGGCGACGGCATGACGGTAGTGCCTATGCTGATACAGATCTAGTGTCTCTCGTCCATAATGGTATCATGTATCTTTTCAAAACTATCAGTTACAGGCTCTCAGGCCAACTGATTGGACATATCAATTACCCAGGCATTGCCCCTACAATGCTGGGAATGTTGACTTACCCCGACGAGTTCTCCAAATCCCAAGGTCTCAACTAGTTGTTGTACAAATAATCCTCTGCCGAAGCCTAGGCTGATAACACGGGATTTGCAGCACGCCACGGCTACATTATCACCAAACCCGCCCACAAAGGAACGTTTACATTCTCCATACCCCTGAGACACATCTTCGGCTTTGCAGATGATTTCAACAAGATCGTGTATGGATTCAAGCATGAATTGTCACTGGTGCGTGACTCGGACGCCAACGCCATTCTAAGAGCTGCTGCCGTCAACGACGTGGCCAAAATCAACCTGAGTAAGATTTCTTGGTTCGTTCCACACGTCCTTCCTTCTGATGAACAGAAACTGCGCTTGTACAAGACCATCCAGAGCATGCGCAAGACGAATTGCGGTTTCCGAATGCGGCAGTGTGATTCCATAGGTGTTTCCTGAGGCTCACAGTTCCACTGGCGTCTGTCTGCTAAGAGCGGCATGGAGAAACCGAGATACATCATTGTAGCTTTCCAGACCGGTAAAGGTAACGATCAGACCCAAAATGCAGCCGTTGTTACGAAATATCTACGTAACCCTCAATGCAGATCGTTACACCGCCGTGGATTTTAATGACTGAAACATGTCATTTTTGAAGTATTTAAAATGTAAGCGCTGTTTTTACAGTGAAGTTAATTAAAATTTGTATTTGTGCTGACTTCTATTTAGCTGTCGCTTGATTTCAAATGCCCTATTTTCAATTGTCCATTATTTCAAATTTAATCATAAGTGATCCTTATTTACGAGATAAATTTTCTTTAACGGCCAGATTCTCTTATTTCCGAAGAGGGTCTTATAATATTAGACTGTAAATGCTTTTCTCGTGTTTTTGACCGCTAATCTCAAATTTGGTGTAGAGGCTAGTTTATCTAATACATCATGTACTCAAGCGATAATTCCGAATGCAATACATGCATGTCGTACAGGAGATATACACACATGTTATAGTTCGTTTTGGGTTCTGATGAAACATGGATAGAGCGAACATCAGACATGCTCTATAAACAATGGTCGGTTTCTATTTTTTAAAAACATTTGATTGGTTTTTATAGGGAAAGCATTAAGACTATTTTTTGCCAAAATGGCAAAAACAATTCGGGAGTGTAAGCGGAAACACGAGTAATTTGAGAAAATCGATGTCTTGTTTGATCTAATCAGTTCACTTGCATTTGTCATTCGCAGTTAAAGATTTTCTTAAACGCTCTATGTTTCTAAATACTGTTAGTACGGAAATTATTGCGTATTTTAATTATTGTGAATAATGCGCTTAGGTTGTAATCGCAAAAATTTAAACTAGTATTCTGAAATTCTAGCTATGATATGTCACAACTTCGAAAAACCACAAAAATAAGCATTCCCAATAAAAAATGCACATTATAAGTTCTGAAGTAACAGTATCAGCATATCACCTTGTAGAGATGTGGTGTGGACATTTTGGCGTTTAATATTTAAATTTGTATTTTGATATCTGTATATCAGATCGCAGTCTTAGATTTTTACTTGTCCTCAACTGTATAAGTTGAACACGATATTCAGAAGTGCATGACTTTGTTTGGTATTTTTCAAGAATAATTTTGTTTGATAATAGATAGAACATTTTCCATTTCTTCGAACTGAAACCAATGTACTTTTACCAGAAACTAAACTGCCGTCTATATATATATACTATATATACTTACATTTTAAAATGTCAATGTAAACATTTTTTTTCATGAAAAGTACATACTTTAATTAGTCTCGAAGGAACTTGTAATCTGATAACTCAACAGAAACAGACTAGTCAAATAAACACTTTCAGGACCAGGACGTATATCGATAAGTGATCTGGCGCATTATCTTCTCTTCTTCAATGAATTGATTGTTTTTATAACGGTAATTGATGATTACTGGTTTGGTTAGCTTTAGAAAGTACATAAAGATAAAATTGTGTCAATCGGTTATCCACAATCATAACATATTTTACTATGTGGAATTTCATTCATCTTATCGGTAAACATGTACTTATCGAGTTTGTTTGAATCAACTTTTTATGTTGCCATGTGTTTTAATTAGCTGTTGGGAATGTTACGAAAATATTTTTTTAACCAACACTCTGTAAAAATCATACAGACGTTTTAACCATGGATCATTTGACATTACAATAAATGCATTTCCGTGATTAAACTTTTTTGATGAATTGCTATATATATATATATGTATGTATGTATGTATGTATCTACTGAATTATTCAAGTGAAGTGTGTGGTTGAAATTATTTCTTTATTAGATTCATAGGTTTCTTTTATTGTTCAAAGTAAACATCTATATAAAAATAATCAAATTAAATAATTGAAATTTAGTGATGGTGTTCGGTACACTCACCCCCCCCCCCCAACCCAATATTAATATATCGAGTCAGCACATTAGGGGACACCAGATATGGAAAAAGTTTCCGGGAAACCAAGTTTGTCAGCAAACACAAAATGATTGATTGATCGAATGTTGCTTAACGCCCAGCGGCAAATATTTCATGCATGTTCTGGACAAGAGCATATTAATAAATGAATCTGCTTTGTACTAGACCGAAACGCCGCGACAGATTTTTAACGTGTTAGCTCGAAATCCTCAGGAAGACATGCAACTTTTACCAGACACATTATTCTTACTCTGGACATACCCGTCTTTATTTTAACACCGTTATACTGCGTGCTTTATGGGAAGGAGCAATAATAATTAAACCCGACCAAGGGGTCCCAAGACTCTCCGCACTCGAGGCGAGAACGTTCACTATTAAACAACAAAGGTGGTCGCAAACATACAAGGTAATGACCAAAAACTGAGATTAATAAAAAACATAGAACATAAAACATTATTTTTATATGATACGCAAAATAAAAACGTAGCAACAAGAATCTCGTTAAAAAGAGGTGCGACCTCAGCTGCTACAAAAGAGACAGCTCCTACTTCACTCGTCGATTTCCTGTGTTTTTCTCGAGTTAAACCACTGTGATAATTTATTAACAATGATAACGGATCATTTGATTGCAAATTGATGAAATTAACCTAAGAGAATTACAAATATTTTATCCAGTGAATTTCCTTGTCGTTTGATACAGAGATCGGGATTTATATGACGTTTTACACCAGTTTAGATCAAAGTTACTGTAAGATTATAGATTAAATAATAATACAGAAACAACATTGTTAACAATTAACGTGTATTTATAAATAAAGATTAAAACCTGACGAAAGTTCCTGTGTATATGGCCATTGTTTTTTGTAGGGCAAATCCTGCAATTCTAACATATAGAAATGAAAATTCACTATATCAATGCAACAATCTATATTTAGTTGATCCATTGGGATCTCTGACCATTTCAATTTTATACGATTTTCTGGGTGGTATTAAGGTATTAAACATCTGATATTAGAGGCGGATCTTTTATAAAAAATTTGCCACCCTAAAGGGTGCAAGGCTTATGGCATCTTTGAATGGAACATGAAACAAATCAAACTAAACTGAGTAATTTGGGTGAGATACTGGTCAATTGCTAACAAAACATTCATAATGAGTGAATGAAGCATGAAATGTAGGTCAAAGTGACTTAATTTGGGTGGGATGCATTCACACACATGGCTACATAATGGAAGGTCATACAGTTCCCGAGATGTGAACTTAAAAGTTAACCCAAGTCAATGAAGCATGAACTGTAGGTCAAAGTGATCCAATTTTGGTGGGATGCAGCCAGACTTCCAAAGATGGTAACATACACAGCTACATGATAATATGACATTCAGATCCTGAAAATGAAGTCGGACATAAAAGTAAATCCGAGTCAATGAAGCATGAAATGTATGTCAAACTGGCCTTATATGGGTTGTATGCAGCCAGACATCCCAAGATGCATTAACATACATAGCTACATGATGGTAGAGCATAGGTTCTGAGATATTAACTGTAACTTTAAAGTAAACCGAGTCAACGAAGGATGAAATGTAGATCAAAGTGACCTAATTTGGATGGGATGCCTCCAGACTTCCAAAGATGCATTTACACATACAGCTACATGATGGTAGGGCATACAGTTTCAGAGATTTGAACTTGGATGTTAAAGTGAACTTGAATGAAGCATGATATGTAGGTCAAAGTAACCTTATTTGGTTGCGATGCTTCCAGACTGATGCACACACACAGCTTCATGATTGTCGGGAATACAGTTCCTGAGATATGAATTTGGACATAAAAGGGTACTTGAGTCACTAAGCATGAAACCTGCCCCTCTACAAACTTAAAAGATTTTTGTTTGTTTGTTTGTTTGATTGGGGTTTAAAACCAAAGGAACTAGTAAATGATAGAATCAGGTAAACTAAAAAAATTATAAGACATAGAAAAATCACCCAGAAAACACTCAATATAACACATCCATTAAAAAGGAACGTAGACAAAAGTGACCAAATGAAAACTTTTGGTAGACTGAGATTATCTGGAAGAGTATTAAATTCATCCCTCTGAAAAAGTGAGCTCGTGCTGGCAGCTTTCGAATCCGGGTTATAATATATGCTAATTTACTCATTACTAATTTTTATCTGTTTGTTTGATTAGGGTTTAACGCCACTTTCAACAATATTTCAGTCATATCGCGGCGGTCAGTTTTACTGGTGGAAGCCGGAGTTCCCGGAGAGAACCACCGACCTTGGGCAGGTAACTGACAAACCGTATGACGTGCGATGCGAGTTAAACGCAACCCGTTTTGTATGGTACAAACCCAGGCGCGAACTCACGCCGTATAGGAGATAGGATACAGTGATCTGTACAGGTAAGTTTTAATCAACTACCTAGACCACTCGGCCACCCAGGCCCCCAAACCTAAAAGAGCTAAAAGAAATAATGAGCCATGAAATGCGTCAAAAGGGTTACTAGATATAATGAGCCATGAAATGCGTCTCGGTGATCAAATTCTGGGAATGCAAGTAAAAAGGAAGTGTAAATGTCAAACATTGTACCTGACTACTAGTTCAGGCTACTTGAACATATTAACCATGGTTAACCGAGTGATTGGAACCATCAAATTGGTAGGAAATCAGCATTCAGATAAGTAACAGTCTGTGTATACATGTAATTTCTGCCAATATAGAAATATTCCCCTGATTTAAACAAGTTTTATTAGTACAGTACAACCAACCAATCATTCCTGGAAAGAATCAAATCAATCTATCGGCAACAATAGTTTTTGAAAAAGTTTTCTAAACAAAATACCTAATTTGCCTTGCATAAAAAGGAGATATGGTATGAATGTCCATGTTCATTGTAAAATTTCTAATCAGCACAAAAATCATAAACTTTGTAAGGAATTGTTGTATCTGCCTAGAATTTCCGGCAAGCTTTGTTGAAATCTGTCCAATTGATTACATAAAAAGACAATGAAAACATGAAAATCCTATGGTTCAAATGTAAGACTTTGTCGAGTCATGACTGCCATATTAAATTTCAAATCAGTAATTATTACAAGTTTAGCACAGGATCATCTTAAAATCATTTTTGCAAATAATAAAATCAATCCACTTAGTAGTTTCTCATAGACATAAAGTTTGAAATTTGGAACAATCAGAACACATAATAGGCCCTTGCGACCATGCTGAATTTCCGATCGGCACCAATTTCACAATCTGAAAAAGACAACCTGCCTTACATTTCTGCCAAGTTTTGTTGAAATTTGTACTGCAGTTTCTGAAAAGAAGATGAAAATAAGAAATTCCCAAAGGGTCCAATGTTAAAATTAATTTCCTCATGGCGGTCATTGTGAATTTCCGATCGTTAAACGATTCATAAGTTAGGCAAAGGACCATCTAACAATCATTTCTGCTAAGTTACAATTACATCCACTAAGTAGTTTCAGACAAGAAGATTTTAGAAATTTTGACCAATTAGAACACATAATTGGCACTGGCGGCCATGTTGAATTTTCGATTGGCATCAACTTCACAATCTGGTAGAGGACTACCTACTTAACATTTCTGCTAAATTTGGTTGAAATCAGTAAAGCAGTTCCTGAAAATAAGATGAAAATGTGAAATTCCCATAGGGTCCAATGTTAAACTAAGTTTCGTCAAGGCGGCCATTTTGAATTTCCGATCGGCAAACAATTCACAAGTTAACTAACATTCTGCCAATTTTGGTTGAAATCTGTTCAGTGGTCTCAGAGAAGAAGAGAAAATGTTAAAAGTTAACAGACGACGACGACGACGGACGCAAAGTGATTACAAAAGCTCACATGACCCTTTGGGCCAGGTGAGCTAAAATGAAAAGATATCGGGTAAATGTCAGAGAGATTGCACTCTAACCACGAGAAAAACGGGGAATTTACAAATCTGGAGGTCTCAACAACGCCTTCAACAAGAGTGGAATACAACTTCTTGTGAAATGCTCTAAATTGCCCCAAATCAAAATCGCGCATGCGTAAAATAATACTTCTCTTTAATGAAGATTGTCAAACGTACATGTTACAAACATTAAACACAAAACCTGGGACCGGCACATGAGACATGCGGTGGGTTTAAACTAGTGTAGTGTGCATCCTACCATCCCCTAACAATTGGTCAAAGGAACAAAGGCAGTTACCGACGAACTATAAAAATTAAATAGAAAGTCAGCAAATCCGAACAAAAAGTGCCTTAGTTACAATAATTATACTAAACAAAAAAAATTAGATCTCTAATGAATTATCGCAGTTACTGATAGTAAGCCCATGGTGAAATTCCTGATGAAGAAACATCATGCCTGTCAACACGAGATGTCATCAAACACAGATTTAAACGTATGCAATGTCAAATTTATTGAAGGGATTAGTTTAAATTAGTTAAATCACGCTTATCAAACATTAACACTTGTCTTAATTGTCTATATAATGATAATATAGTTGTTAAATGTGTTAATTAAGGTCAGGGAACGGGTGTTGAGACGAATTCACAGTCCAGTCCACATTCGTGTAAATTACACAACTTCCGGTACAAAGTAAAATTATGATGTAACAGTTAACATGCAATCGTTGTTTGACGTCAGAGAGGGTTTCTTATTGTCGAGTGTCG
>JAULBM010287204.1:0-16080 GCA_032357055.1 Geukensia granosissima | reverse complement strand
GACCGGGGCAATAAGTACTTACGGACCGGGGCCATAAGTACTTACGGCCCTGGAACTGTGTTCATACGGCCCTGTTTAATTATTTAATAAAAGTGTTACGAACTGGCTGTTAGTAATACTATAGTTTTGGTGGTTGTATTGAGACCATACTTACTGATAATTTTTATTACGTCTTTGATTCATATAGTTTTTAAATCCTAAAACTTGTAATAACTTGCCTGTTACTACGTAACGACTAAACATTGTAAATTAATCCATTTGTTTGCTGGAAGTGTCTTCATACACGCAATAGCTAGAGACGGGGAGTAAACATACTATCAACGTAACGAGGCGACTAAAAATGGAACTAGAATAGATTAGCCTGCAAAAATGCTCTGAAGCAGAATCCTAACCTATGTTGTAATCCGCAATGTCAACTTAAATACGGAAAGTCAAGGGCAGATAATCGAGTGTATAAAGCTATTTGTCATACTGGGAAACATGAACCACTAAACGTTGAATAACTCTTTAAAAAAACACGTTTGATAAAATTAAGCTAAAAATTGCATTCCACTAAACTTTTCATAAAGTATAGGTATTTTATGGGTCGACTTTTTAAATTTTATAGGGAAGGATGATTTTTTCCGGGATGTGCTATTTATTTTTTCTTTCAGAGTATACATACGACTTGGATGATACCTTTTTTTCTTCGTTTTCACTGCTTAAGCAAAATATAGAAATATGACGAAGCAAAAAGATTTTGTAGGTTTTGACCAAATGTAAAGTTATTGGATAAGCTACAGTCTATAGAAAGAAAATATTTACATAACGGTGTCAAGTTACAATATATCCTCCCCAAATGTGTTTTGGGGTTATGACCGCCCTCTAAAAATATATAATACTCTACAAATAAAAAGTTGTCGCTCTTTTACGCAAATGAATTTTTAAATAGTTTTGAGAGGCTGTTTTCTTTCCACAAGTTTCTTTCATTATTCTCAGTATTGAGAGTTAGTATTATACAGTTGAATGTTTTAATCACGAAGTATGCTCACTTTAAACGAAACCTTAATGTCCTTGATATCCTTTCAGCTGACATCCCTTGTATAATCAGCAGAGGTCATTGCCAAGATAGTAGATTAAAGAGATGCATAGGATTTTACCGGACAGGAAAATGTGGTGGAGATAAATACAGAAAGTGTTGTGTCGGATTTCATTTTGGATAGATGTTGCGCACTAAACATTCACTCTTTTATTCCAGTATGTTTAACCGAATGTCAGAACATTTCTTGAATTTTTCTACACGCTTGAATTTTAATCTTGAATATTGAATTATTCCAAAATTCTTCCTAACAATAAATGATCATTTGTCTTACTGTGTTATAAATTGCATTACAGAAATTACTACATTGTACTTCCAGTACTCCAATACAAATGAATTAGATAAGAGGAAAATTGCATGACAACTTGTATATGTAAACAGCAAATTATTATCTGTGGTAAAAGGAATTCGACGATACCAAAGTGGCAGACAGAAATCGTTAAGTCGGAAGACAGACAAGACCATGGCCAACAAAATGAAACGAAAGACAAGCATTGAACAGACCAATCCTTTAAACAAAAACAAAGAATAACACGACCAATGAATTTATTGTATACTTATGGGGAGAACGTTATATTGATATATTGATTTCTCTTAATCTGTTATTTTAAAATACATAGTTGAGATGTATGTGTTTACCGACAAAGTTTTTCAATATCTAATTATATGAAATAATTTTACTCAACCACAGCCTTTTTGCTGTAATGATATTTTTACACGCTGATCAAATAATACAGTTTATATCGTAGTTTTCAAAGATGACGAAAAAAGGCATCTAACAGAATAATCAGATATGACTTATGCACCCCTTCTAGCTGACTTTTTTTGTACTATTTTGACAGAAGAAGCAAGTGAAGGCAAAATATCATTATAAAGGTAACGATTAACAGCTAAAAGAGCACAAGAAGACGAAAAAGAAAAAACACCACAACGAAGGAATAACTCAGGAGGTGCTCCGAAAATGGAGATAATTAGTTAGGCATTTGCCGTTTTGTCCTTTCTAAAGCCAATTGAATATATTACATTTACTGGTCATGGGTGACACTCACTAGTGATCGCAAATTGAATGTGCGTTAACAATGAATAAACTTCAAGAGGACACAAAAACTTGTTAGAGAAAACGAGTTCAATATTTGACAAAATATCACTTCCCTTCGTCTTCATTTTATCTGGATAATTCTGTATTGGACACTAGTCAGTGTAGAATTCCGATGTGAGAGATAAAAATGTATACTTCAAAGTCCAGTGTGGAATGCCAATGTGAGAGATCAAAAGTGAATAGGTTATAGTCCAGTGTAGATTACCCATGTGAGAGATCAAAAGTGTAGTTCAAAGAGACAAGACAAATTTGAAACAGAATAAAACAAAATCAAAAGCAACAAAGGCGAACTCGAGTGAGTGAGATCAGGTGCTCCGGAAAGGTAAGCATCCCTCGTTTTGTTATTGTAATCCAAGTTGATGACAAACCGAGGAGCAATCTTAACTTTTTTTATTAGTTTCAGCAGCTTAATCTTTTCAAGCAAATCATTCGAGTGCACGAGAACTCTTGTATCGTCAATTACATCAAAAGGATGGCGTGTGCGATTGGAAGTCAAGTAAAGTCTGGAAAACTGAACAATAGAAACAGATAAAATTGCAAAAGTATATTGATTTAGTGCTCAATTCAATACATATTCAGAAAGATGAAATTTACAAAATAATTTTCCTAATGCCATCCTTCGATTGGCTGTTTTAGCTAAAAGAATAGAAATGTACAGTATGTAAATAATTTACTTGCTATCAAACAAATGGATCGGCAAAAATAGATTTGCAATTATGAACATCAATTTTTCAACTATAAAAACTAAATTTGTCTGCAAAACTGATTATTTATAGTAAAATTTTATATTTCAATTTGAAATTCACATGCGATTATAGGATTTATACGCGTTATAATTGCTGATCTTAAAAATCTTGATAACGTGCCTCGTAAAACAAATGTTATTTAAAGACATAACATTATGTAATATTCATTCAAGGACGAGGAGTCATTGTTTTCTTTAGTGAAGAAGGAGAAAATCCAACGGCTTCATGTAGAATTATAATTTCACCCTTTTTATCAAATGAAAGAGTAATAGAACTCGAATTAATAGAATACTATTATTCAATAATATGATAGATTATAACAGGGAACATAGAGACAAGCCATGACAATTTATTGTAATAAATGTTTCAAATATCACCTTATTTGTTTTTTAAATATTGTTTTTGTCATTAGTATAAGAAGCTTTAGTAACAGTATGTTAACATCATTTATCATACCCAACCTTTCGTTCATGTTAAGAAATTTAATAATGATTCTACTCGGTAATTCTCCTTGTATGATCCGTAATAATGAAGGACACCATTGACTAATATTAAATTGGAATCAAAACCATCTGCTTTTGACTCTTATGACTTCTCTAGGGTCGAGCCTGTTGAATAAAATTCTTGTAATCAGATTTCTGGAATTGTCTTGTGAAAAGGTATTAGATATGATTCGAAATCATGATTTTCTCTCCAGCTATTAACCGGAGGTTTATCAAATTATCACAGTTCTTAATTTATTTAACATTAAATCATATATCGATAATCTTACCAAAATGAAAGTTCATGATGACAGGAGAATGTCGTTTGACTCAAAATTAATTTGTAATCATGAATTGCAATCCGAAAAACAAAGCATTTAGACTTTTTGTTATTTTCAATGGGAATTTATTCTTCTGATCTTAAGAGATAAATATTCAATGACGGTATCAGATCATTTAAAGACAATTTTCTAAAATTTTGCAAATATGTGGTATGATATCATGTGAAATGAGAATTTATGCTATTTTTCATTCAAAATTATCATTTCGACCTGACCGCCTCGGTGATGTAATGGTGAGCGTGTTCGTCTCAACTGCGAAAGATCATGGGTTTGATTCCCGTACGGGTTAAATCAAAGACATTAAAAGTGGTATTTGCTGCTAAAAGCACACAGCATTCAGAAAGAGCCAAGACTGGTTGGACCATAGTCTAGAAGAGTGTGTCTGGGTACAGTGACACAATGACATGTATTCAAGGACATGCTTTCGTGAGCAAGCATGTTTAAAATAGGCTCAGCGTGTCAGTCTTGGGCAAAGTAGGGTTCATTCATGTTTTTTTTAATTCATTAGTATGCCCTAGTCCTTATTTATATTAATGTCGTCAAAATCAAATTTTTTTTTGTTTTTTTTTTTTTTTTTTTTTTTTTTATTTTTTTTTTTTTTTTGTTTTTTTTTTTTTTAGCAATGTTTGGTTTTTGTTCAAATTTCCCAATTTTCCCAATTACGTCATGCAACTAAAGAATGTATGTCATTTTATTATAACTTTATAATACTGACACTACGAGTTGAAAGCCTAATCTAAATTTAAGATGATGAATGGTAAGCGACAAGATATTTTTGCAAGGTTGTAGTATAAATACATGCGACCAAAGAATTTTTGCCATTTTTATTACACATCTGACACAAAAAAACAATTAATAAATATAATCCAGGTGATATTGGTTCGCGACAAGTTTTTCTTCAAAAACTGTGCTTTTTTATAATTGCTTGAGATTAAAGAATGTATTATTTTGACTTTAAAGATGAATAAGCAATGAACAATCTAGATTTATTTTGGTAAATGACAAGACCTTTCCAAAATTTAGCAAATTTGTGGTGTAAATAAATACCAGTAAAAGCTTATGCTATTTTTCATAATTATGTTTTTATTTTCGACCTTATGTGATGAATATGCAATATACAATCCGGATTATTTTTGCTGTGACAAGATGTTTGTAATAATTTTGACAAATTATTGGTACAAATGCAAGCTATAAAATTAATTGCTGTTTTCTTTCGTTCCAAAAAAAATTAAATTTTGCCAATGGTTGTGCAATTTTACTCCTTGTTCAATTCAGATTATGTTTCGTTTACTACAAGACATTTGTTAAAAATCAAGTACCTGTTCGAGAGATCGAAAGTGCATTGTAAAAAGAGACAAGATAAACTGGAAACAAGCTAAAAATGAAACGTTAATAAACAGGACAAAGGATTGTACTCCAAGTACTCCTTTACAAAACAGGAGTAGAATCAGCAGATTGAAGGGTAAGAATCCCCTATCTGGTGCGTGACACCAGCTATTGGATCATTTTACTCTAATCTAATAGCAGGTTATTTTGTTGAATTTCAAATACAGGTCCGCAACTGATTTAGATACCCTGGTACCAAATGGATCTTCTAAATCATGATGGTGGCCACAAAATCTAAGGAAGACCGATGTAAACCTTAATTTGACGTATCCTTCTTGTATTTATACGACAACAGTAATGGTCATTCAGAAATCCTGTTACTTCGAATAGGCACAATAATAACGAATCGACTGCGACACATAAACCCCGTAGGCAGAGGAGGCATATTAATATAAAACGTCTAATTGAAGTCACACCGTTAAACTAAAATCGTGGGAACAATTTGACGATCTTGGTCTATTTCCAGAAATAAATCTTAGTACACAGCAAAATGTGCCACGCATAAAATTCGCATGAAATTGACACGAAATTTGTGCGAAAATTTTCGCACGATTTATAACAAATTGAGCAGCGCATGTAATTCGTGCGAAAAAATTCGCACAATATTCATGTCATTTTCGTGTCAAATTCGCACAAAATTTTTCGCATGTGGTGGGGAATTTTTCAACATTTTTTTCATGTGAAATTTATTATTTGCATGAAATATCACATTCTAATAACATGAATTTGATGCGAAAAATATTTTCGTGTGAAAATGACACGAAAAAATAAATTCATACAACTAATGAACTTTTAATTCTGACTTTAAGAGGTGAATACGCAATGAACAATCAGGATATTTTTTGGTACGCAACGAGACATTTTCTTTAATTTTTTATCAATTTATTCCGTCGGCGAAATAATTTAGGCTATTTTGCATTCAATATTTATAATTGTGACCTTTAAACCATTAAAAACTGATGCTGAATCCAGATTATTTTTGGTTTGCGACAACACTTTATTTCATATACAAGTTTTTGTTATAAGTGACTAAAGTATTTCCGCTATTTTCATTCAATAATTGTGATTTAAAGGGAATACGTATAACTAAATCCATATTGTTTTTGTTTTTTAATTTCAATTATAGAAAATTGATGATATAATTTCATATTTTCATGAAAACTTGCCAAAATTATAAAAATTTAATCATGTATAATATTGATTTAAACAATTTTTCTATATTTCTGCTTTTTTTACTATAGTTTTAAGTGATTTTTCATATATAAAGTTTGGTTGATCATAAATGTTAGTAGCTTCACAATATTGCACTGCATACATTGTGGTTTGCCTTAATCTTTATATCAGAAAAACAACTTGCCAGATAATATGTCAAACATAGGCAGCATCCAGTATAATGCCGACACATTTTACAAGTTAATTGGTTAAGCAAACAACACACAATACAGTGCCGACATTGTCAGCAGGGTAGGACACGTAAGAAAAAAAGCTGCCATTATTCCTAATTATTTCTCTGGATACTTAACTCCGAAATTCTGTTTAATTCTGTTTATTTTTTTTATATATGTTTAAGATATTGTTTTTAATTCAAGTGTATAATATTCTTTTAATTTTTGTTGTAACAATATTTAATAATTTTACTTAGTAAATTCAATATGCCCCATACAGCTGTATGCTTGATGATAACAGTGAGTATCAAACAATATCACATGGAAAAATGCATGCACGTCTCTAAGTTTTAAAGTCCCTTAAACAAAATCCTAACCACCTAATTCAGATCGTCAGTGAAAGGATTGAACCTAACAAGAAAGTTTAGACAAAGGAGGGGATTGGGGTAAAGGAACACATAAAATATGGTCTCTTCAGGAATGCCAAGACAGATAGAGATGTGCAGATTCGAAAGAAACGCCTTGACATAAGATGGACATAGACGTAATGCAGAATCAAATGGAAGCGGTAGATTCGGGAGGGAAGCCTAGAACCTGGGTAGCATCAGGAGAAAGGCCTATACATTTAATGGTCTCAAAAGGAAGACCTAGATATCAGGCGGAATTGGAAAGAAGACATAACTATACATTAAATGGTCTCAAAGGGAAGACCTAGATATCAGGCGGAATTGGAAAGAAGACATAAACACAAGTCATTTTCAGAGGAAAGTCTAGACCTCGACGTTAGGCAGAACTGAAAGAGGACATATATACACGAACATTTTTGTGGAAATTGGACATTAGGAAGTATTGGCAAGAGACAGAATCGGGAGAAAGCAAATACGCAAGAAATTATCGGAAAAAATGTCAAAGTAAATTCCACAACATGAAATACGATTCTACAAAAGTTAAACAATATATTAATTACTTCTGAGACTCTCGCACCACATATGTTACAGAGGAAAAAGGAAATTGAAATATTCCATCTTAATTATAGGATAAAGACAGATATGTATAGGTGCGGCATCGTCAAGCGTTGGCATAACTTTATCTGGTCTTTACAATAAGCATAAACAAATTATAGCTATACTCTCTGTTTCGATATAAAAAAGGTGTTTTGCACGACATATTTGTACAGTATGCAAAAATATTTCTGTAATATATAAAATATACTTTATAAAGTTATGGAGAATTATTAAATTGGATTCTGAATCACTAGAACAATGAAAGAACGTTATATTGATTGATTATTTTTTTCAGAATGGTGTTCAATATTTGCTTAACTAGTATTGTGATAGGAAAATAATGGCATTTGTAGTAATTTCATCAGGTATCAATCGAAGCATAATATGATGCAACATGGCTTTTAATGTTAAATTGCAGCTCTGGGATTTTCAATTTTTGTCGCACGTGATGTTCTGACTAGACACAGCGGATTTTATTGATATCGACTCTTTACTATACGTGGCTTAATATTTGTACATTTATATCGCCAGATAGCAAAATTGACTCAGTTTTGACAAAACTAAATAATTATCCATTACTTCTGTTGTATTTGTGCACATACACTCTGGCTACGACAAGTTCAATTTCAGGAGGTCTTTTACCATAGTCTTGTGAAAAGCTCATAATTGCTTGGAATAAATGACAGTTAAGTTTACACATTCTGAAAAAACGTCAAACATTTAAAAGTTAATATATAAGTTAGAACCAAAATAAGATAAATAAAAATAAATGTGTTAATTAATTAAGTAGTAGATTAACAACAACTCTTTAATCCTATGTCTATGTTTTAGCAGTAGATTAACAACAACTGTTTAATCCTATGTCTATGTTTTTGTTGGTTTTTAAAAGCAACTTATTATCATTTTGAGTACTAGAAAACTTTGAATTAATTTCCAGATCTCTCATTACGTGTTTTAAAATCTAGTTCATGAAAAATTATAAATCTGATTATTGAGGTTTTTAATGGCGATTGATGACAAAATTGTGTTAAAATGAAGAGAAATTGAAATTTTTATTATCAATTTGATAGGTATTTGACACTTTTTGCGTTGATGTTAAATAATATTTTAATTGATTCCGCTATATCAATCCAAGATTCGATGAAGTATAAATCATTTAATAATTGTAACATTGTTGGTAGATGAATCCTATTCTTGGTATGCTAACGGTTGTCAATGATAATATCTTTATATTGACGCTTCAATTAACCGTCATTAAACAATTAATGATTATAAAAGATGCGACTTCTAACGTCATGCAACATAATAAAAAATATAAATACCGTTGTTATTCAATGTGCGACTTCTAACGTCACGCAACATAACAAAAACATAAATATCGTTGTTATTCAATGTCAGAAACTTAAAAATTCATTAAATGTATGACTTTTCTTTTTGAATATCCTTAGAGCTTGAAATAATGAATAATAAAGCAAAGATTTTTTTTTCAATTTCATAAAATCTTATTTCCAATCAGTTTGAAGTAAGAAGCAACATCTTATCTTAAAAACTCTGACATTAATATGTTAAGTCCAGTGTAGAGAGACCAAAATTACATAGACCAAAGAGACAAGACAAGTTTGAAACAAACTAAAAGATAAAATGAAAACAAAAAGACAAAAGATTTGGAATCTACGAACTCGTTTAAAAACAGGAGTGGGATCAGGTTCTCCAGAAGGATAAGCGAATAATATTAGTACACATGGGTAATTTTTAAAAACTGAATCTCGACAGAGTACTGAAAGCCCCCGAAGTCCGTAACTTTTTTTTTCTTTTTTTTTTTTTTTCTTTTTTTTTTGGGAAAAATAATGCTGCTAAAACTGCTTTTCGTTCCGGACCACCTGAGATCACCCTGGATTTTTTGTTGGGTCTGCATGATTCATTGTTGTATGTTTTTATATGTTCAGTATGTTTCATATTTCGTATCTGTTAATTTATCCCCTTTTGTAGGGCTCTCTGGTTTTTTTTTTTTTTTTTTGCTTCCTGTTTGATTATTCAAAGTTCGTAAGAAAGTGTAAGATATATGCCACCCATTAGAGGATCTCTTTATTCTGCAAGAGTCATGCACTTGTCATTGCCATGCAGTATATTGCCCAAAGATATATGTAAAGTATTTACGTGTGGTGTGTTTAGTGTTCGTCTTATGATTTCTCCAGAGTATGGCAATTTATAATCCTTTCATATTGTCTTACTTTTCTGTCTTCATTGTAGTATGCATACATATTTGGAGAGATCCAAATCCAGTGTAGAATACCCGTTTTTGAGAGACCAAAAGTACATAGTTAAAGATACAAGACATATTTCGAACCGTTTTTTTTTCTTTCTCATTTTGTGGTATTCGCATTGTTCAAGTTGTATTCAGTAGAAATAATTGAAATGCCAGAAGGACACATTCAAACACTTTACTGGATTTACCTTCATCAGACACAGTAGAGGCTAAAGATGGAGTTGAGTGTTGTGTACGTGTCAAGTCTAAATAAAAAAAATTAACAATGTAGGGAAGTTGTAAACGGTATCTTTCCAACATATATATCCAGCACACAAAAATAAATTAGATCTCAAACTCGAGCACGAGGAAACTTTTTACGACCTCCACACAGTCCGAGAGAAAACCTCATTAAAAAAATTTAACAGAGGAATATCGAATATATGCCATACGCCATTTAATATGGATGTACCTTCATCAGACACGCTAGGGGTCCTAATTTGACCTTTAGGTGTCAAAAATTTCAACTTTCGTCCAATTTATTCCCGTTTTACATGAAACAAATTCTTAAAAATGGTGCCTTGCATTGTTATCTTTGATTAAACAGATTGTTGAAGAAATAGCAAAAACTACGACTTTAAATGCCTACATTTCTCTGCGTACAACGCGCTTTTCTGGATTAAACTACATCAGGTATGATCAGTACCAAAAAAGGAATTACGTGCTGGCGAGGATATAGCAATTTCGTTCCAGAGTAATTTTGTGGTAAAGCTGACTGGATTAAGTAACTTGATACAACTAAAAATTTATGAATTAACAATATTGTAAGATGTTAACGGTATCTTTCTAACATACAACTGTTCCCAAAAATAAATAAGAGCTTTCAACTCAAGCACGGGAAAAATAAAAAGATGTGTACGTGTCAAAGCAATCGTTCATCAGTCCGTAGGACACAAAGTTCACCAGTCCGTAGGACACAAAGTTCACCAGTCCGTAGGACACAAAGTTCATCAGTCCGTAGGACACAAAGGTCTTAAAATAATGCCATTCATTTCACCCTTTTATTAAACAGATAAATAACAAAATAAAAATAAACGATTGCAAATGTCTGTTTAAGAAGAACTTTTCTGGATTAACCTTCAGGCATATTTAATCGGTTCAAGTAACTTGATTAGACTTAAAATATAAGAATAAACAATGTTTGTTTATATGTATTACGTTTCGTTTTGTTTGTGTTCTCGAGATTGCCGTCTCTATCAACTTTCTTTTGTTGTCTAGCCCGCTTCCTCTGCATCAGTAGATACCTTGTGTTTAGTTCTGTTGTCACATTTTATTTTCTGGCAATGATATTTGAAGGTTTTGAAGGTAATAGATAGTGTGTTCATATTTTTAAATATTCTTATTCTAGTACTATCAGCTCATAAGTCCCTTTAAAATTAATTTTTCTTAATTTTATAAATGACTTATGTCATCAATAAATCCCAAGAAGATTATGCTTACCAACATTAGCTCATGATATAACCAGCGTTTTTGTATCTCACCACAGTGGTAACCTTTTTGTGTTACAATCTAAATGTTTAGCAATGTTGATAACCATTGAGTATTTTACATATTTCAAGATGTCATATCTCATCAGCAGCAGTGATAGAAATCATAAACGGAAGCAAAATTCATCTGCTAATAACTATTTATCATACCTTTCATTAATGGGCGAATTATCGATGTTTGCTTCTCAGTTTGGTTTTACATTTTTAACTTCTCTTGTTTTCAATCTTTATTATTTATTTATTTTATTTATTTTCATTTTATTACTTGATTAGTTAAGAGGTCGTTTCCAGAAAAGAATACGCATGTGATAATTCAGGAATACTTCTGTATATTGTAAAAACAATGATAAGTTGTATAACCTGTGTACAAACCATTTAAATATCCAAGTATACCAATATATTCATTGGTACGGTTTGACAATATATAACGTTTTATTTAATCTGATTTCTTCGGAATACACGGCTCTCAGGGACAATCTGATCTCTCCGGAATACACGGCTCTCATGGACAATCTGATCTCTCCGGAATACACGGTTCTCAGAAACAAGACAAACTTGAACACATTAAAACGCAAAACCGATTACACGTACAATTTCCAGTTTGATTCTAGCAAACATTGCTTTGAAGACGACATACCTTACTACGACGAGGAAAACCTTTCAAAATAAAACCTCCAGAAAAGTAAGAAAGACATGTCTTAAGTCAACAATTGTGGTCATATGTTTGTCTTTGTTAATCGTTTTGTTACGTATACCTTTTGATAATATTCAGGTAAGAGCAGTATCATTTTAAGCATACAAAAATTTTTATTCGGGTTATTTAGAGCTTTTTACAAGAAGTGTTATTCTAACCTTGGTAAAGACCCTGTGGAGACCCCTAACTTTGAAAATCCCCTCTGTTTTCCTTTTTGTGGCTGGAGTGCAGTCTCTCGAAATTTGCCCCATATCTTTTCATTTTGAATGTTCTCCGACAATTTTTAATATGCTTTTTTAAACAATTGTATTCTTCACTAGACTACATTAAACTACGAATTATTTGGGTTAATTTGCTTCAATATTAAATTTCAAATATACGCTTGAAAAGACTATCCATTTACCTCTATATTTTTTAACTTTCAAATCTTCGGTTGTATATATGATTGAAACTTAATAACAATTTTATGTTTTTTATCTACCATTTGTTAATTTGTTAATTGTTTTTTTTTGGTTTCCAATTATTTAAATTCACCATTCCAAACGGTAACTCTTAATTACATTTCGCATAGATATTCAAAGTTTTCACACTGATTTTGTTCTGTTTTGATATTATTTTGTAATACTTCTAAGATAACTTTCTTACAATTGCACCTTGCACACATTACTGTTTTATTACATTTTGAGAAGCTTGAATAACGGAATCAAATTGTGAAATGAAAAAGCAAATTGTATATCTCACTCTTTTCCATTTTCTAGGCGTGTTGATTAACAATATCAACTTGGATGCAAATGGTTTCATGGTTCACTATCCTACCTACCCTTTTCATGATAGATCAAAGTTTCGATCGATGTCAAAAATACAAAGAATGGTGATACAAAGAAGATCACACCATTTCTAAACCCGAATATTTGAATATTTAAATCAATTCATTCATAGCAAGACCAAAACAAAAATACAATCTCAGTTCTTGTAATAAGTCATTAAAAAGGCGACAGAAAACCAGAAAGGCCTGAAAATAAGGTAAAAGTAAAACACGACCATGACAAGCACTGTACATATAAAACCAAAAAAAACAAGTGGTCCGGAAGGCTAAGCAGTTCCTGCATCGTTAAAGACATCCACCACATTGTCCATTCAGGATTTATTCAATTCAGGTTAATGGAAAATGATTCATGGGATAACAATCTCCAGGCGGAGAGAGTTGAGAACATGATTGTCGTTTAATCCGCAACTTAACAGGAAAAATATTGTCTTCATCTGTGAAACAGATGTTCCATTCCGGCGACAAGATTGTAGTGTCGACCGTAAGATTTTTCGAGGAATGTGTTCACCCAATAGCATCTCAACCTTGTTTGAGCATTTTTGGTATCAACGACCCAACTCTTTCTAGAAAATCGCCGTATCGGAAACATATTCTTGAAAAAATCATAAACTGAGAGAAGTCTGTAATCTCAAGACCAATAATCAAGATGATTAATATTTGATAGTAAAGTCATCACGTTTATCATATAGTTTTGTGTGAAGCCTCCTCCTAATCGGGATGAAGATCGTGGTATGCTGCAGACTTTGAATTGTCTGTTTTGTCTTTAATTCCATTTTTTTTATAGATGAGGTAAAGGATTTTGGAAATTAAAGTTGTAGCTTTGGGCTAGCTTTCTTTCTTTTTTCTGTGTTTGCTTTTCAACAGAGTCTGCTTCAAGCGAGTGAGGAAAACAATCAACGATGAGAAGACACAATTAGTGCACATGCGATTGCCGATCGTCTGCTAGAAAAATTCGTCAACCAACTTGAACAAAGATTATGCCAATTTGAAATCAAATATATATGTAATATATTTTCCTGTGTACATCTTTCTTTTATTTTGTTTTGCGTTAAACATAATATGTTTTGGTTTTATCTACAACGATAACGACTTTTCCGTTCTATTGGAGAGAGCGACTATGCATTAGGTTCTTTTTTCTTTCTTTAAGAAGTGTGTGGTATGGCGGTATAGAGGGTTGATAAGTTAAATGTTTGAATGCTTAACAAGAGAAAAGTGATTTTGAGTTTAAATGTCCATCAGGTCCTTTGAGTGTTCACATCTGATTTATGACACTTCTTGCATAGTTTGTGTCGCTGTATGTTCACGGCCAGTCTTGAAAGAAGAAAAATCTGAAGTAAAAAGCTTTGAGGGTGGCTTGGTGGAGCATTGGTAGATCCTTAAGCAATAAAACTCTGCTTTGTATCTTTAGTATCCAATAAAATTGTCAGGAGCACATTTTAATGAAGATCTTAAACATTGAAAGTAATCAAATATAATGCATGATCAAGATTTAGTATTGTATTGTCATTAACATCAAATCAGAGAGGATAATGTGCTATGCAAAATAAGTATTTCTGTTAAAAAAAAATGAGCTTCAATATAACTTTCAAATTTATATCATCGGTGTTGAATCTAGGTTTAATTTAACCAATTTGAAGAATGTCAGGTTCAACGAGTATTTGTCTATTTAGTACATATCATAGCTAAAGATGCAGTAAAATAAAGGGTGATATTTGATCCAATGGCTTCATTATTTTCAATGTCAACCTTTGCACAGTGTTTACATCTGGTGATAGTTTAAAGCTACCTAGTATCATAATATGCGTTTCTACAGAAAACTACACCAACTAACAAGATTATAAACTTCATAACCTATGTAAAAGAATTCAACATGATCGTCAATGAACAATATGAGTCAACTAGCGAAGAAATGCTAAAAGTAACTTTTAAATTTTGTCGCATTTGTACATGTCTGTGAATAAATGATTCGATCTGTTCATTTATCCGGTATAATATTGATGTACTAACTAATAAATTAGCTTTTTAAATTGTATCGTTTTTATGTTTTCAAGGAAGAAATGATTCATTTTGTTCCGTTATTCAGTATAAAATGTATTGAAACAAAATCTTATTATGAAAAAAATCCAGGTGAGACTGAAGGTAATAGATGTATAATATATTTGCACTTATCTAATGTAATAGCTACAACACTTAATACATTTTTTTTAATAGCGGACTTTTGTTTTATTGTAGGAATAGTTAAAAGAACAGATATGAGCCGATGGAACCTTCAGTGTACTAACAAGTTATCAGTTATTGTTGTAAATAGAAGTAAATGATTTAACATTTAACGCAAAAAAATGGATTTACGCTTTTAAATTTATTTTCGGGCATTCCAGAATTTTAATAACTGTCAAAATAACAAAGTCAATAATTTTTTCAAAGGTAATGATTAAAAATTTAAATCCAGTCTGCTAGAATATTCCTTTCAAAACACTTTTACGGTGGAATAAACAAGAATATTTTCAGATACTAACTAAGCCTAAACGCGAATTTTTTAATTTTTTAAAACTTATTATTAAAGACAAATTAATAAATTCTAATGTTATTAAAAAATACCTTACCTTAATTTTATTCTGAAACAATCCTAATGGATGGCATGCTGTGATTTTTAGAAAATTGATAAAACACCTCTTTATCCCCAGATGGATAACAAATAATATGTCACTATAATGGATGCAGACGTCTGATTGGATGATCGATCAAAACAAATATACACCTGCTATTCGCTATTGATCGAAAATATTAACAATAGTAAATATACAATACTTTATGGCAACCAATCTTATTAAAATTGGAACCACCAAATTAGTTAACAGTAGAAATATTTCCCTTCTGTATAAATTAAAAGGTTTTAAAAATATTTAGATATACCTATGTCAACATATAAAGCTGTAATTAGAAATTATTGTAATGCAACAGATTTGGTTTCCATTTCGAATTATCTTCGTATTTGATTTTTCTAACATTATAAGAATTAAATATTGATATTAAAAATAACATTTATATAGCTTATTTTATATGCTAAAGCACAATCACTACTGTTAAACTTAAACAGCGACGTAACAAACTGGCCTAAGATGTTCTTGGTAAGCTAAAAACAATATTTCTTAAGAGATAACATAACATTAATACAGGAATTCGAAGATACCAAAGGGGCAGACAGAAATCGTTAAGTCGAGGACAGACAAGACCATGGCCAACAAAA
>JAULBM010287194.1:0-16080 GCA_032357055.1 Geukensia granosissima | reverse complement strand
ACCAGACTTTGCACAATAAAAGATCTATCGAGTACAAATGTTTGGTTAAAATATCTTCGTGATTTTTTTGTTCGATCATATCTTTTTTGAAAAAAAGAACTCCAGAAATTGAGTTTTTTTACCGAAAATTCTTGTCAAAATAGTCAAATATACCCTTTAACTTCGAAATGACGAAAAGTAGACAAGAAAAAGTAATGAATTATTAAAGGACGATAATTAAGCAAAATTTTCACAACAACTTATTATTGTGTCACAAAATCTAAAATTTAGGCCAAACTATCAACTTTCTTGTTTCGACAGATAATTTTATTTCTTGTGAAGAATGGTTTTTCATTTATAAGCATTATTTCCACTATAAATTTCATGCCCGTTTTAATTTCTAGGTTTACGAGTAACGAGTCGTTTTTTTGCGATAAGTTTTGTTTCAGGAATATTTTTGATATTTACAATCACTTGCCCTCTATACAAAGCAGTTCAAGTTCCTCAGATGATAACCGTTCAGGAGTTGTCTTCGTTCACCCGCTCTTTACATGTTACACCTATCTCAAATTTAATTTGAAAAACTAATGTCGCAGCATGATTTACGCATAGCATAATTCGGTTAAAATAAAACTTATGCCAAACGGATGGTAGAATTATTTTACTTTTTATTAAAGTCTAAGTACTTTCTGGCCTTTGGCACTTTGTTTGTAGGGGTCAACTAAGGCATCTGGAAAAAAAGTTCTTCTAAAGCGTATTTAGATCTCTTATTTGAATAAATCGGCCATTACTTTAATCAAGAGATCGTTTGGTTAACTAGGTCGACAATGTTTACAAGGTCGACAGGGTCAACATGATGGACAGGATCGACAGGGCCGACAAGGTCGACAAGTTCGACAGGATTGACACGGTCGACAGGGTCGACAATTTTGACAGGATAGACAAGGTAGACAAGTTGACAGGGTCTACAAAGTCGACAAAATTGACAGGGTCGATGGATCAACGTAAACACTGTCGACAGTTTGGTAGGATTTACAAGGTTAGGGTTAGGGTCAAGTTAAGGGTTAGGTTAGGGTTAGGGTTGGGTTAATGTTAGGGTTAGGAGTCGGGATTTGGTGGTTTGTTTTCACAAGTTTACCTTCCAGTTTTAGAGAGTTTAGAACCGAAGTTCCAAACAAAAGTAAACGCTTTAAGTCCAAATGTACTTTCCACTGTTGACATTGTCGACCCTGTTGACCTGGTCGACCAGTTGACTTGTCAACCAGTCGATCTGTCGACTTGTCGACCTTGTCAACCAGTCGACCATGTCGACATTGTCGACCAGTCGATCTGTCGACCTTGTCGACTTGTCAACCAGTCGACCTGTCAACCTGTCGACTTGTCAACCAGTCGACCTGTCGACCTTGTAGACTGGTCAACCAGTCAACCTGTCAACTTGTCGACTTGTCAACCAGTCGACCAGTCAATCCTGTTACTTTTTACCAATTCGTTAGTTTTCCAACACGCACGAATTTGAAATGCAAGCGCGTCTTTATATGCTTACACGGACTACTTTTCCAGATACTTTAGTTGAGCCGACATATACTCAAACATTTACTTCAAAATTAACACAAAATGGAAGCTATTTATGATTATTTAAAACACTTCTTATCTGATACTTTAAGCGTTAAGTTATTATGTTACAAACGTATAGAGCCCAGTTGTCAGACTTATCTGGGATGAATTTTAGATAAAATTACTTCCTTTTACAATCTTTGAATATTGGATTTCCTATGTTTTGTTTATAATGCTACTGACACAAGGTTTCTCCTGAAAATGCGCATAAAGCTTAACGGAAACTTCATCGAATCTATTTATCATTGGTAAACTTGATTTTAGAAAGAAATAGTTTCAAAGATATAAAAGAATATTTCGAAGCATAAAAGAGTAGAAGTAACTTTTAGTACATGTTTTTGCTTTAATGTTAATAATCCATCGAACATTCGGAACATGATTGACATATTATTAGTTAAACCTTTTGTTTCTTATACTTGTGACTAATGGTTTCTTTGTATTTTGATCGTTATTCTGCAAATTTGTTAGATAAAACTGTGCGTGCGTGCGTGTGTGAATTAAAAAAACCAATTCAAATCTTAATGAATATAAATATATCTGTATACGACATATGAAAGAGAATAAGGACATCAACAAACTAATGACGCATCTAAAACTCCAAATTACTTCAAATAAGCACCGACCATTTGATTTTTTGTAGGGAAACAAGCTTATAGTCGTTTTTCGACCAAATTGCTGTCTCGTTGACTTGGTGCCAAAAAATGATTTCTTATGATGATTCTACCCAAAAAGTTTGTAAGCATTGAATATGAGCCGATTTTGTAGTAAGTCAGATAAAACTGTTTATGCCCCTTGAATTTATCAATAATATTATGTCATGTTTTCCAAACCCGAAGTCATCTATGTCATCTATGAAAACACAATCTGTACTCTAATTGGTTGTTACTACTATAATACGTTATTATATAGAAATTGATTTTTCACATAAATTTTAAATTTCATAAAAGTTTAGATAAAGGTGATGCAGCCATTGAATACCATTATTGAAAGTATATTTTGATTATCTTGTTGTGCCTTTAAGGCAATTTGATATTTAAAATGGCTGATACTAAACAATTAGGCTACAACTCTGATTTATAAGTTTTCAAAAGTAAGGAGGATTAGTAAATTTTGTACACCGTCAAGAAAACATAAATTCGACTTATTCACTATCAATTACGTACCATCCAGACCATAATATATGAAAATATGCCTATCCACACAATGGACATTACAAATGTTATTAAAAACCAGCGCTCCCACCTACAATTACAATTATAAAAAATTACATTTAAAATATTATTTATCTAGTATGGAAAATGTTAGGCATGGTTTAATAATGAGCAAATGTAACTTTTCAGCAAAAATTCGCATCCACACAAAATATTTTTTCTTCTAACGCGATCATGTATGATTTTATCATATACGGAATTTACAAAATTTTACCAGTGAAATAAATTTCAGTCAATTTTTTAATTTGTTTCGATTCCCGACATGTGGAACCTGACTTCCTTAACTTAGTTTATCTATATGATCAAGCGAATGACACTACTTCTGTCAAGCAATTGGTATGAAATTAAACTCATGTGGAAAAAATAACGATTTCGCTATAGTCATTACGGGTGAAAGGTCATACAATTAAAAGCAACAATATACCATTAAAATTTTATGCGACTAATTTAAGCTATTGTTTATCTTAGTTTGATTCTTTCTTCTAAATAATTACCTTTCCTTTCTGCAGTCTGGGACCGTATAATATAGTACTGTCTTCAGTGGATATGACAATGCCCATCTGGCAATTGCAAAATAACCTTCCTCTAAAGGCAAAGTTTAAGCTATTAACGTTTTTACAAAGTCCCAAAACAGCTAACCTAATTCCATAAAATATTAAAGGCTTTTATTTCCCGTTCAACTTTGTAAACTGACTTGCTTTTTTGAACAGTTCATTCTGCTGGTTTTTTCAAAATAACATTACTGTATGCTAATAAAGATGACATCTATTTATAATGCGTATCATATATCTTTTCATTCATAGCAAGTTGGGTTATTTAAAAAATTGAAATATTTCAAATAACCACTTGTACTGTAGTTTACCCATACCTAAGGGTCTTGGTGGCCGAGTGGTGTAGCTAGTTGAATTAAACTACCTGCACAGATCACTGTAGTCTTTCACATATACGGTGTATCACAAGAAAGGTTGCTTTCGACTTGCATTGCACGTGATAAGGTTTGTCAGTTACCTGACCGAGGTCGGTGGTTTCTCTGGGGTCTGACTTCCTCCGCCAGAAAAAACTGGCCGCCGCGATATGCCTAAAATATTGTTAAAAGTCGCGTTAAACCCTAACCAAAGAAACAAAACTGATTGTGATTATGATGTATATTACTCTTCTTCATCGGTTAATACGTCGTCAAAGCTAAGCAACGACAAACGCTTTAAACACCTTGAATTGTCAACAAGGAAAAATTTAACCGTTTAATAAACTCAGTATAAAAGCCTCAGAACAGTTTCCTCTTTCGTGAATAAATTAAAAGTTACATAAACGATATACCTAAACCAGGGAATTTTCTCCAGTAATCCCAGTCCTCTCCTTCCATTGTTATGTTAAACCTACAAACAATAAAAAAGATACAAAAATTAAAACTCCTTTTGAAAAAAATTTGGCATGATGTCGATATAAAAATGTCACAAAATGGTGAAAATTAAACTAATGAGTCAGATAAAGTCAGATGACAAAAATAAGATTCTACTATTTATGGATATTTTTTGGATATTACTGATCTTTACATACTTACCACCCTCTTATGGATCTTGTGTATGATATGATACTAGATTTGTGAGCCATCTTTCTAAACTGTTGTCTTTTCTGGTAGGCTTCATCCTTGAGCATACTTTTTTTCTGAAATATTGGTTTGGTTTAGTTTAGCTTAGTTTAAACATATTGTGTAATCATCAAAATACACAATAGATAAGACACAAATACAGCTTAGTTATGTAGTCTTCTCGGTTTACAATTTTTACAATATTATATGGGGCATGAAAATACAGAAACATATAGATGAAACTATAGCTTATCATGTACATACGAAATGCCAAATGCTTTATTTCGTTAACCAGATAATGTTCAGTACCAAATAATAAGACGTGATTTCTTGTTATTGAAAAAACTCTACAAATGTATCCACGAACTACATTAGAGAATCAAATTATCACTACACCCCTACAAGCACTTTTTCATTTGATTTTAATTTCCAATGTCCACATTATTTAGTATTTCTTAGATACTAAACATTAGGAAATCGAAACAAATCCAGGTTCTCTTTCGGGCAAAAAACCCAACAACACCACACTGCAAAACCTTATCAATGGTTATATCTGGTAGTCTTCTATAGATTGATAACAATCCTATTTCATTACAAACAATTAAAATTTTGTGATAAAATTTTATATACACGATATACATTCGAAATTATTTGTTATGCTGAACCCAAAAGTGAAGCAAGAGGAAACCGGGCGCCTGAATCTAAATCTTTACTCTAGCTTACTTTATACAGAGTCACACAAGGGAGATTGTCGTTTGGTAAGTTATAACATATCCTCTTTAAGCATGCAAACTTTTATTGAAGTTGATCAATATCATTGGTCGACATAAACATCAAACGCGCAACTCGCATATAAAATGTATTTTTAAATAACGAACTCGATTTCGCTGTTTATGAACACATAATAAGATTTTAGATAGTTCCTTTTTAAATACCAGACATTTAAATAGTACTATTTCTAGAACGTTGCAAGAAATTTATTTGTCACTAAAAGCGAGACACAAAGTTCTGAAATAGGCAAAATATGAAACTTTCATAGCATATATCAAAAAAGCACTTAATGTGAAAACCAAATAATTACAATTCTAAAATTCTAATATCATTAGCATTTCGGTATTTTAATCGGTGTACATTTTGTGCATCTTGTAATAAATTTTCATTATATATGTCTGCTGTTTCTATGCGGGTGTCAACATATACGTGGCCCGAACTTATTTTAAAAATTATAAATTTGGGACAAATTGTCTGTCCCTGGTTGCCATGTTGAATTTCCGATCAAAGCAAAAAATTAAAATTCTGGTAGGATACCAAATCTTCAATATTCCTGTAAAATATTAACCTGTTTGGTATAGTGATTTTAGAGGACAAGGTAAATAGTGAAAGGTGAACGACGGTCAACGCACGAAAATTGATGGCAATAGCTCACAGGACTTTATTAAGAGGGTGAGCTATCAATGACTTGACCAAAAACTCAATGCATTTAATAAGTCAAAACGGCTTTGTTTGTCTAGAAAATCCTCTCACATGAAAAACCATAGAAACACGTGTCGTGGGCACAACAGTTACAGTTAAATTTTGTGCTGCTGCAATATCTGTAGTACTTACATATGATATGATTAAGAAGGCTGCCGATCTAAACCTCGTAATTGGTTTAAATTTCTTCCTCATCATTAACCGAAATACAAAATCACAAAAATGTGGTCTAAATAGAGAAAATACAATGCATTTATTACAGCAAAGTCATTACGCTATTCTGTTTACTAATATATCCTACAGTCTCGAGCTTTTCAGGAAATGCAATTGCAATTTTTTTTTATCGTCGTTTATATTGTCTGTCTGTTATTTTTCTCAAAGTGTAATTGACAAGCAATATTATAATTTAGGAGCAAAATAGTTGCAGGCTATTGTTAATAATGAAGATAGCGATTAATATTTGTGATAGCGGTATGTATCGACATTTATAAAGTCAAACAAGTTGGTCAAGTTGGTTACTTATTCACAGGAACAATTCCAAATTATTAAACTGAATGTCAATCAAGTTGGTCAAGTTGGTTACTTATTCGTTGTTTGAATATCAAACAACTTGGTCAAGTTAGTTACTTATTCGTCGTTTGATATTGAATGTCGAATAAGGAATAAGTAACTAACTTTACCTCCGTATTTAAAAATAAAAAATCCGTTTTCTGTAGAAACCAAACTAAGCAAACATTTCTGTACGCATGTAATTGTAAAAAAGGATTTATATTCTTCCTTTGTGTGTTTTCCTACGTTGAGCATAAAAAGTTTGATTTTTACGTAGGTTTCGTTCTCTATATAACTTAAAAAACGGAAAAGCATCGAAAAGTAAAGCACTTAGTAGTTGGCCTGCCGTCGGCTTTGGCTTCTCATTTCGATTTGTTTGGATTTAAGTGTTTTTTGCTTTATTTGGATCTCGGATATCCTATGTTTCGGTTCTTATGCTACTGATGAGAGGTTACCCCTTGAAATGTACATATAGAATACCAAAATTCTCCATATTTATTCAACATTGGTAATTTTGTATTTTCTTCATTTTTTGGTTTGATCCTTGGTAAAATTTTCTTAACCCTTCTTTAGACTTCGTGACGGACATGAATGTATATAACCTTCGGTTTGTCCTTATTCTATTTTGTTGACGTTTATGGGGTCTGAACCTAAATTTTAAAGTTAACTTTGGTTTTGATTGTATCTCTTGATTTTTTGAAGTGGATTTTAGATAAGTTAACTTTGTTTCTACTTTTGCTTCTGTTGACAGAATATCATTAATAATCTAATACAAATCAAACAAAATACTTGATTTTAGCTGTTTTTGCATATTCATCTGGGGGTAAATCTCTATCACTCCATTTTTTGCTCTCAACAGATGTGAAAACCTCATCATCGTCATCAGTAAACACCTCTGTGAAAAGTATAAATCAGTATATTATGTTTTATGCAGGAGTTGCTTACTCTTCCGGAGCACCTGAACTCACCTGGTTTTTGTTGGGATCGTGTTACAGCTTTAGTATTCAGTGTAATGTTGTATGTTTTATGTTTGTCTTTCGTTTCATTTCGTTTGTAATGTTCTTGTCTGTCTTCTGGCGATTTCTACCTGCTCCTTGGCTATCTCTACAGAGTGAAAGTGTACTGTACTATCAATGTTGCTGGTCCAGTTGGTAATATATGACGTCGTAGTTCAGAAGGACTCTTTGAGAAATAATACACCCCAAAGGCAACTACATACCAATTTATTACTATCCCTTTTCTTGAACAATGTATCATTTTGCCAAGGCCAAATTTACACTAAGTTAATTTTAAGATCAATTAACACGTGATTTCAGTTTTATGTTATCTTTTCTTCTTACAACTATTACAAAAAATTATAGTTTAGTCAATTCACACTTGCTTTATACTTTGTTTGTATCATTTGTATTTGTATCTTTGTTGCTTATATTGTTGAGACTACAAAATTACAGGCGTCTAGATTTTAATTGTAGCTGTTATATTATTCACTTACCGTAATCTCCAGGAAATGCCCTTTTAGCACCATTGATCGGTAAAATATTGGAAGACTTGATTCTGTCTATCTTGTTGGCAACCCAACACTGCAGAACAGTATTATATCTGAAAGACCAATATAATATTAATGAATTTACCAGTTAATATTATCTTTACAATTCTTTTCTAGACAAAGTTACTAAACAATAAATCATCGTTCCTTCAAGCATTCCAGTCTCTTCATCTGAAAATGGCTATTATATATCGACATTTTATATAATTTATGTCCTAAGTTATCTTGTATTATATAGTGCTTCGAAGTCAATTTCCTTTATTTCACAGTTCGCGATAACTAAACAAATTTACCATCGATCATTGTATTTTGGAAAATATTAGAGGATTCAGTAATGATAAATCTGTAATAGATTGTTAAGTCCTACTTTATTTTTGACGAATCGACACTACATACAGCTGACAAATATATTAGCTTTACTGTCTGAACAAAGTCTAACAGGAATTCCTTTTAACGTGCTCAAAGTTCATGTTTACCAATGTGAATTGTGTTGCGCTGTAAACGCGCTTCAAGAGGTAATCTGTCATCAGCAGCATTAGAACCAAAATATGGGAAGGCTTGGATTCAAACATAGTTCCAAAACAAATCGGAATGATTTGCCAGATCCAGCCGGTAATGGCATCTTCTATATGAAGCCTAGATAGTTTCAGGATTTTAGAAAATAAAAGAAATATCTCAAATTTATGTACAACGATGTAATAAATTTCCTGTCAAAGATGTCTGTCAACTGGTATGGTTTATACTCTCGGCCCACCAAAATTTGAATCGACCCTTTTGCAAATGATTAGTTTCAAAATGAATATTTACCGATGTTCTATAAATATTAATTTACTTTAAGCGACACACAAAATTTACGTGCGTTGCCTGTATATTGAATATAATCAAATTTGTACATTTACAAATCTCGAACCAAAGACATTGTAAATTATTGCATTATATATAAGCGACTTGTTAAATACATCTTATGTATTTAACAAGGAATGGCATTATAGGCGTCATTTCATGACTTTTGTATATTTCCATGAACCATTTGCTTATTTTAAATTACATCTTATCACTTCGATCTGTTTCAGTGTAAATGAAGATAAGTAAAGGGTGAAAGTGAAATGTAATAAGAATTTACTTTTGTTTGTACAAAAAAGGCGTATTGTAATTGTAAATTTCGTCAAGTAAAATAAAAAGGCAATACTGTTACACAGCAGTAACTTAAATCAAAAGTGATCGAATGATAAATTGCTCAAAGCGAGAACATTAACTCACACAGTATTAATTCCACTTAGACCATATTGCTGCTGTTGAGCGAATAGTTCATAAGATATCATTTTGTTGGTATTATTTTCAGCAGTATATATAGAAATATAAACTACAATAAATAAATAAAAATATCCAATCTCCAAGACAAAGACAAACTCTGAAAGATTTTGTGATCTCATCTTGGTGTTCTTCATAATATATGAGATGTACAAAAACTTCTAATATCCCCTTTTTAGCCATTGTAACCTTGAAAACGGATTCAGTGACGCCAAAAAGTAAGGCTTGTGTTTATTTTTCTCTTGTCCACGCCAAATATCAAAATGCAGGTTTACCAATGTTGAATAAATGTCGTTATTTCTTATATGTTTTTTTAACCAAAGATGTCCATTATGTACATAGGAAAGCCGATATCTTAACACTGTTAAATAAAGTAGTCATATCAAAACAAAGCACAATAGGCACTGAATCCAGCGAGAAGGACATCTATCATGTCCAAAGAAATAAGGTAGCATCCTCCGTTATTTCATTGGTTTAAAATCGGAGATATTCTATCACTCAACAAATTCTTGTCTATTTATGATACAGTTCGTACAGACAAATCAATAGAGAAAAGCAAATTGGACACAAGCTTCGATTTTATTTCAACATAAAATAAAATTAGATTTATTGTATATGGTGAATATTTAGGTATTTCATATCGAAATCTTTGAATTTAATAGATTTAATTTTAATCTTTTAAAATTCAAACATGATTATTATTGTAGCACGACAAGAAGTAATTAACAAGCACCAAATTGCAACGTTTTGCAAAGCGTTTGATTGTTTGATTGTAGTTTGCTACCATTTTCAACATTATTTCAGTCATATCGTGTCAGTCAGTTATATTGCGGAACTTATAAAAATATTCATATGAATGCAAAACTACATCGATTTTACCCAATCAATCAACTGAATAGGAAATAATAATCGCACCAATTTTTCTCTATTGCCCAATGCCGGTAACTAACAACACCTAATTAGATACATTGTTTATATATTTCCATCATGTTTATGAAATGCCAACAAAAATAACTTTATTAACATGAAATAGTATAAGCATATTTAGGTTTATTTTTCCGTGTTTATATACATGTTACAAAAAACAACATGCATCAACAGAGAAAGGTTACGTCGACGTAACCTTGGATAGAGAGTTCTACTGATTAAATCTAAACCGAATAAACAATGAATTTTTTAAAATGATTTTTGAAAAATGAGTTTACTGGCGACGCGTTATCGGAACCAGGAAACGGATATTTGCCACTATCAAATCAAAATTGATGGCGAAAAATCTTCAAATACAATTCCATTGACTCCATTCTAATGCAAATGAATGAAACTACATTTAATCTTAATATTTTTATAATATGGAAGAAACGTCGTCGCGTGCGCAGTTTCTCTGGCGGCAACAAACGTGAGTTTGATGTTATGAAAATTTCGACATCATCCAATCAAAATCAACGTTACAAATACAGTTGCATTAAAATTGGCATTGACACAGGCTGACAAACTGACAGAGGTCGCAAAAATAATATACATGACAAAAAGATATATATCTGGGTAAACATCGTATGTCTGAAAAAGACAGGAAGCCGTCAGATAAGTTTGGTTGGCTTAACGACATATCAATAAAAACACGCGTTCATGGGCGCATTCGGATATCCACCTACGATTACCTTTGGGTAACCCTAAGGTTGGACGCAACCATAGGCGAAGCATTTGTCCATGGATTTATGGGTAACATCCTTAAGATACATAAGGTTGACCAAGGAAAAACATGGCCGAATGCTTCGCCTATGGTGGAGTTCAACCTTAGGGTTATCCAAAGGTATCCGTAGGTGGATATCCGAATGCGCCATATATCACAGTCACACGGTATTGCCTTGGCAATAAATACGAGGTTATTTACAAGAAACAAAATAATCAAGGGGAGTTTATCTTAACATGTAAAAGAGATTAAGAGCTTTATCGAAAAATCTTGGCCACCGAATAAAGAGTGACAAAACTCATTCAGAGATCTATTTAACAGAGTTAAGCTAAGGCTTTTCTTTGAAATCATTTGACCAAAACTTGCAGAGATTTTCATAAATTTGCAGTATTTACCAAAGTCTTAACCCCTGAAATTAAGGTATTTCTGGTATTGGACATGGTAAAACTTTTCCACTGAAAAAAAATCTAGCTTCAAGCACATCTTCCTTTGCTTTTAGCTATTGGTTGACCACCCCTTAAAATTCAAACTAGTATACTATATAAATAACACATAACAGAATGGGTATAAGAGTAGATGGTTATCCCTCAAAAACATTGTCTACCGATGCAAGGAAGAGGTTGACAATGATTTTTACGGATAAAAATCTCCTCACACCCCTCTCTTATGTGTTATTTATTTAATAATACTGAAGTTGAACAAATAAATTATTCAAACCATTTTGTTAAATATTCTTTATTAGTTAACATGTTTATACCCATATTCACAAAAATGTCTATCGTGGAGTAAAGTGCAATAATGATATGTGTAAAGCGCATTAAAGATTCGCGCGATTTTCCCCATTACTTGCTGCCATGTGTTAAAGTAAAGTGTCTCATTTCAATAAGCCAATGAAAACTCCGTATTAGCCTAGAAATTGGCATACAGTATTATAAATCATCATGAAATTCACAAAAGTAAGACAACATTGGTAATAATGTTTTTCCGATTGATGTGGCAGCCTATTCGGCTTGGTTGGATATGAGTACTTCATTTTACAATTTTGTTGCTATGTTTGGATTTTGGACTTCCTACGTTTTGATTCTAATGCAACTGATGAGAGGTTACTCCTTGAATTGTACATATAGCATACAGAAATTCTCCATATTTATTCAACATAGGTAATTTTGTATTTTGAAACCACTGGGTCGATGCCCCTGCCGGTGTACATGGAGTCTCCAAGGGTATTCACCAATCCAGTTGTCAGACTAGCTTTAGTTTTCAATAGTGTTGTGTGCTTTATGTTTGTCTTTCGTTTCATTTTGTTGGCCATGGTCTTGTCTGCCTTCCGACTTAACGATTTCTGTGTGCCCCTTTTGTATCTTCGAATTCCATGAAATATATCTAACAATGTTTTACAGAAATTTGCTGCATTTGTTTAAATTCCTGAACACTAAAATACGGAAAGGCTTCGAAACGTATTCCACTTAAAAGTTGTCCCTGCCGTCGCATTTGGATTTCCATTTCGAATTGTTTGGATTTGAGTGCTTCTTTTGCTATGTTTGGATCTTAGACTTCCTACGTTTTAATTTTTTTTTGCTATGAAATTCTCCATATTTATTCATCATTGGTAGTTCTGTATTTTGATCTAGGTTTTCCTTGGTTCAAATGCTACTAAGGAGAGGTTACTCCTTGATATTCGCGAATAGAAAATCTTAAATCACCACATTTATTCAACCTTGATTAACTTGCAATTTTGGTGGTTATGTCGAGGAAAATGTTCTAATTTGTCTTTTTCAATGATGATTTGATGACTTTGAGTTGACCTGTGTCATTTAGACTAAGTTATTGGGATACCTGCAGTAGACATTTTACACTGGTCTTGCATGTTCATTTTGAAAAAAATCCGGATTGCCATAAATAAAATAAAAATGTATTTAGAATTTGATCCAACAATTTCTGTCTGACGAATCGAAAAAATGAAATATAAACTTTTTGATATAATATTTATAAATCGAGACAAATTATGAGATGGAACAAGGGTAAATATCAAGGAATCTCATAATTTGTCAGGTTTGATTTGTCTTGTAGACGCAATCTAATAAAATGCGCCAGCTTTAATTGACTGTTTCGTAATAATAGACATGTGCAGTCAAACAAAGAGATTTAGAAAGGTTATTTGCTTGATTTGTCAATAAACCATATAACGTCAAGAAACTTAACAAATAAGTTAGAATGGACAAAAAAGAACCGAGATCTTGCTGAAATGAATTTAAAGAAACCAAAGGGACGAACGGATTTCAGAAGTCAAAAGAGAAAAAACACCATGACCAACAGACCAAAACAAGTACAAAAAGACTACAAAAAGACTACATATTGAGTAACGGGGGCCATATTAAAGATAGTGAAGCACAGGTGCTCCGTAAGGGTGAATAACTTCTTCCCCACTTGTGAAACCTGTTGCGTAGTAATTGTAATAATAGCCCACTGATGAGTTGTATGTCAAAATAAGACATGACTCTTGTCTAACCATTGACAGTGCCAAATATATGAACCATTGGTTTATTAAAAAAATATGGAATATATGTCAGAAAGAAACAATCCACATATTACATAGGTGTATAACGAACATTCAAAAGCCAAATTAAACTGCGTGTAAATTGTCCAACCCTTTAAAATTGGTGAACTTGTACCTACGTAACCGAATGTGAAATTTAGAAATATGTGAAATGTTGAAAACAATTCAGATCAGAGCAGTTACAAGACTTTAACCTTTACAAGTACACTATTAAATGAAATATCAAAATGATGACAAGGGGAACTAAAGCAAGAACAACACTTATCCCTTAAGCTGGGACAAGGGGGAGAGATCATGTGTTCTAGTATGAGAAGCACATCTTGCTCCCTAAGGGCTCATTTATACTTCCAAAGCGATCGTCGCGCGACTGACGCGCGACGGACCCGAGATATCGCGCGATGTCGTGCGACGTCGCGCGAAAATCGCTGGGTGTTTATACTTCTCGAAGTTAGTTTAAAGTTTTAATCTCAGGTAAAATCGTGCGACATTGTGCGGTAGTCGCGCGATGATCGGGCGACAGTCGCAAGATGTCGCGCTACAATCGCGGGACGAAGTATAAATGAGCCCTCAGTGATACCAGTCATGTTACTTGGAAGTCAAAGCCGGTGATAAGTCACAATCGGTAGCAGTCACTATCGGTAGCAGTCACAAATGGTTTAAAAATACAAGTTAACCAGTTTAACTACTATGTTAATTTCGAAACGTAACATGTACTTTTTTTGCCTCCTCTATGCATATGGCCATTTCAAGGATTTCTTATGCTACTGATAAAGTGGTTACTTTTAGAAAAAAAGTATACAACATAATAAAATTTACAACATTTGACAACACTGTTTATTTTCTCGCCAAAAATCCTTGGCAGATTTAGTCAACAGAACAATGTCAGAACAAGCCCCAGTGTGTGTACAGTATAAACAACGAAACATATTTTTTCCGCATGAAGTTGCGACTAAAATGTTGCTACACAATAACCAAAATTGGAAAATCAATGCAATCTTTCTTGTCATTCTACTTCGTCTCCAACCCGTACTTACTGTCAACTTCTGTAAGTCTATGTATAAAGCAGACATTTCTGTGTCTGTAGTATCCTTATTCCAAGATGAATGGATTGATGCGATCGACATAGTCAGTCAATTTAGAATTACTTAGTAAAACGACACAATCTATACAGTAGACTTTGAAAGCAAAATATCGAGCAAACTTTCTCTCTTTCTGCAGAAATTTTTATATTAGCCCGCAAAAAGAATTGGCTTGACGTCAGGGTATTGGTGTCGATCGAAATGTGAATAATCAGTTGAAACACATGTCCCCCAAATGGATCAAAAACTTTGGAATCAAGAACGAAATAAGGCATTCCGTTTAAATCATCTTCAGAGTAAATTTTTGTTAGAATCGGAGCGACATTATAGTAAGTTTCCCTTTCTTAAACCAAATATTTGTATCTGCAATAGCAAATCTTTTTGAAATACAAAGGTGATACAAGTCTTTAATTTGTCATAAAGTGTTGAATTTTAGTGGTGATATGCAAAGATTGCAGTAATAGATTCAAAAATACATGTATCATGTTGTATAAATTTTGTTGTTCTGTACACGTCTTCCAAGGGGTAACCTTTCATTAACAGTATTATAACAATTCCTCGACTCTTGTAAATGTAGGATATAAAAGAATCCATTGTTTCTTCTGATTCACAACATATCATATGCGACTATAATAGCCAACTGTGTTTTTCTTCGTCGCCAACTTGCTCCTACATTCGTTTTAGGTAGGCGTATTCACGTGTTTTTTCATGACGAAGACGGAAAGTCAGCCAAAAACATTTTCAGCTTCCGATATATAGACAATGTTTTATGACTAAACAATGCTTGATTTTGGTGATTATCTTACTCTCATTTATTCAAATAAATAGCTTGAAATTTATTTCTCAACATACATTCCATAGTTTGTCTCGTATCTTGATTTTTATTTCGAAAAAAAAAAAACACTTGGGGAGATTAGGACAAACTGTATGACATTATCTGTCCACTACCGTTATTTAACTTCCCATTCCTCAGTAGTAACATTCCGGCGGACTCCGAATATAGCCTCTTATATGGTAAAAAATTTCTGGAAGGATGATTTCAGTCCGATGGGAATCATCCTTCCAGAAATTTTTTACCACTTAAGAAGCGATTGAAATATCTACGCGCTTTCTCTGAGAAGAAGTTTAATCCATTTTTTAGTATATTTTGATCCTCGTGTATAAGTTTAATACGGCAAAATATATATTTACAAGATCGTATCCCCAGTTCACCATATATACATTTTCTGGATTTTGAAATGGGCAATACGGCGGTTGTCTTTAAAATGGCAGGAACTGGTCTGTGAACCACATCACTTTATCCTGGATTTTGCTGGAGACTATTTTACCCTGTTTTTTAGTGGGACCCGCTTGTTCATAATTATCCCCGCGCTAAGCGATAGCGCGGGGATAATGTTTTACTGTTCGTCGTACGTACGTCTGTTGCCGTTAATGTCCAGGATAATCTCAGGAACCATCCAACGTAGGAAGATGAAATTTGGAA